>OOFE01024168.1:8595-23277 GCA_900323365.1 Monocentris japonica | reverse complement strand
TTTCAGGGGTTGGGCTTGGCCCCTTAGTTCCAGTGAAAGGAACTCTTAATGCTTCAGCATACCAAGACATTTTGGACAATTTCATGCTCCCAACTTTGTGGGAACAGTTTGGGGATGGTCCCTTCCTGTTCCAACATGACTGCGCACCAGTGCACAAAGCAAGGTCCATAAAGACATGGATGAGCGAGTTTGGTGTGGAGGAACTTGACTGTCCTGCACAGAGTCCTGACCTCAACCCGATAGAACACCTTTGAGATGAATTAGAGCGGAGCGGAGAGCCAGGCCTTCTCGTCCAACGTCAGTGCCTGACCTCACAAATGCGCCTCTGGAAGAATGGTCAAAAATTCCCATAAACACACTCCTAAACCTTGTGGAAAGCCTTTCCCAGAAGAGTTGAGGCTGTTATAGCTGCAAAGGGTGGGCCAACTCCATATTAAACCCTACGGATTAAGAATGGGATGTCATTAAAGTTCATGTGCGTGTAAAGGCAGACGTCCCAATACTTTTGGCAATATAGTGTATAATGGAGTTTTAGGGTTTTACAAGGTGAGCTGCTCTTTTGTCAAGGCAGCTATCTATGTGTGTCAAGTGCTGTGGGAAGACCTGATTGTCTTGCGCTAGGCTACATTTTAAATTACCAAATATCAATATGTGACTAGGGTGCTATTCAAGCCAATAAGTGTCTGTTACTCCGTGGAATTCTACCATGGACATGAGGTCCAAGCAAAACACGATGACAACAATACAAAATACCAAGGCTTTGTCGAGAGAATCCAGTCATCATTGTTATATCTCCCCTGATCGCATTGACTTTGGTGTAATAGGGATGCAGCTTGGCGTGCACAGTCCTTGCTCTACTTTGGCAGCCCTGAGGCATGGATAATCTACAAAGACAGGCTGTTTGGTGTTGTCATGGATGAAGTCCACATGACTTCAATTGTAGACTACTCTAGCTACCTACCTTTCACTATATGATATGTTGCTATATCGATCAACATTGCAATAGTTTTTCAGTTACTTAGCTAGCTAGCTAGTTAGCTGACATCAATCAGTGTTGCTGGTCAACGACGTCCAACGTGCAAATGTAATTGGTTTTGTGATTGGTTATGGGATAAACCAATACCCAGGGACTCTGTGCTTGGCAACACCCTTCTTTTAAATCTGTCAAACTGGAAGTGTGAAACAAACAAAATGGCCATTCAGTTTGAACATCAGGCTATGATACTCGTGTGGAGAGAGGGAAAAGATTTGCATTTGTGGTTTTGTTGAACATTACCGCCACTTGAAGGCACCACGGCAAATGCACGTACAGCACGTCCCTTCTGAACAAATTAAAAATTACTGGCCAATAAACTAAAACTGTTAAAAAATATTCGAAACTCAAAAGGTTGGAAGATGATCGGTGGAAGGTAATGCTCTCCCGTTTGTCATCTACATCAACACTTTTCCCCACATGTTGTTACCATAGTAAAAGCTGCTAGCGGTCAACAGTGTACCGACTCTATGGGCAGAGGTGAGCAAAATGGCAACCAGGACTATACTATATTTGTAAGTACATGTTCTTCACTAAATCATAACTAGTCATACCAAAGTTTAAGATCTAAAACAGGTTGGCAAGCAAAGAGATATGACAACATGTTGAGTCTGGACATGCAAAGAAAGACATTGAAAGGAACTGAGACATTAGAAATATATGCAAAGAAAGACATTGATAGCTGTATTGCTTGCTGATCGCTAACATTTGTAAGACAATTTGATGTAATGAGAAAAAATAAAAATAAAACATGTATTAATTTTTCACAGCTAGGGGTGACAAATGTAATCTCAGTGTCATTTGTAGATCCATGATGCTGCAGTGTGTTCACTAAACCTTTGTACAGTCTAGTCTCTCATCTAAGCTCCCTACCTGTGCCAGGCCAGCGGGCAGAACAGTGGGGTTGAGCATGGACGATTTCTTCTGCTGCTCTGAAGAGGGTAGGTTGACCAGCAAACCTCCTCCTCCTGACTTCATGGAGTCGTGGAGCAGCATCTCCACGGGTGTCATCGGCCCGAGAGGAGCCTCGATGGGCTCCTGCTCTCCTCCCTCTTCTCCCTCGCCACCTCCACCAAGCCCCTCCACCGCCTCATCTGCTGATTTCAAAGACACGGCTATCCTCTTCGGTTCGGATTTGCTCTTCATCCTCATGATGGGCGTCTTGCTGAGAGAGATGGCGGCAACAATTGCGGGGTCTTCTCCTCCCTCCTCAGGTGGGTCACACTGCTGCTCCAGGGTTGGCTGTTCGCTGCTTGGATCCTCCAGAGGGTTGGCAGCACTGCGTTTCAGTGAGGTACGGAGGACAACGCTGTCGTCTACTGTGGGGAGACTGGGTTCATCTATAATAGCAATACAGCTTTTATTTTGACATATATTTTGTATTCCTCTCCAGTTCATTGAGGTATACAGTACATTTGAGTAGAATAAGAGTGTATATTTCAGGATACTGTTGTCTTCTACACAGGGGAGAATGTACACAATATACTATATACACTGATGGTGCAACGATTGACCGATTAAGACAATATATTAAAGATAACCTACAAAGGACACGTCTGTCCTCTGCACAGGGAAGACTGTTCAGTGGGAAGATGTATTAGCTTCACAGGGGACAGTGATGTTTTCATACACCTCCCCTCAGTGTTCATTTTCTAGACAAGAATGGTGAAAATGAGACTCATGAGTCTCTCACCTGTGTCCGGTGGGGTGGGGACCACCACTACTGCCTCGCCAAGCTCCTCAGCTGTCGGGCCCTCCTCCGCTCCTTCCTTCATCTTCCCCTCCTCCTCCACCTCTGCCTCCCTTGTCCTCTCTATTCTGTCCTCCACCTCCTCCTGCTCCACCACATCAGAAGGCAGCACCATGCAAGGCGTGGTTGACTTCCGGCGGCTCGACATCCTGGAACCAAACGCTCTTAACTTCTACTCAGTGTAGATCAGATCTGTGACTGAGGTGCCGGGGCTCACGTGTCTTGGGTGGTTGGGTTCACATGCTCTCCTTAATTGATGTTTTTCTGGTGTAAGAAACATTACAAATATGGATAAAGTGTGATATGTTTCTATCTTCATAAAAAGAATAAACAGTAAAGACACTAAATTCTCAAATACTTAATTTGCAAATAGCCTTTGGTGTACACATGGTTGCTTCAGTGATTCATGTGTAGTATAAAAACATGTCGATGCTCTGCAGAAACTTCCATTCACCAGAAAGTCAACTTCTCAGTCAGTGAGGAAAAACAGTTGATTTTCCCACTGATGCTGATGATGTATTGTTGGCATTACAAGACATTAGCAATACTTTGCCTTGCTGCAAGATCAAGAAAGTTTCTACATGTGGGGCATGAGGTGAGCTGGCAACTACAATAAAAATGGCAAAATTGAAAACACAAGAACTCAGTGCATATCACTGACAAAAACGCAGTAAGTAAGGATGTTTTGTAGTGCAACTGGGCTTGGTCTCTCTTAAATGTTTCATTTGTAAACGCACACTTCTCATTTAACTTTAAATTTTGCCCATAAGCCATTGACACATTTTAAACACAATTTAAATGCATTATAATAATTACAACCATTATATAATAAGCAATAATATAAACACATATATGACAGCTCTAGAATTCAATACATGTTGGGGTACATACCTAAAAGCCACCAGATTGATACAGTATTATGTATTTAAAACCATTTTTCAATTCAATCATCATGTAAGACTGATGCACTTAAATATTGTTTGTATAATGCATATTCAATTTGGTGTTAATAGACCCAATCACAGAAAGTGCAATAGAGTGAACACGGACAATTTGTTGTATGAAAGTGCTCAGGAAAAGGAAACGTGATAGTGTACTTCATGATTTCACAACTGATTGTTTATGATGATTGTTGAAGTGTTAATTCACCTAGAAACAACTTTTAAGTGCAATTTGAGGTATTGAGAGATTTACATTCAGCACCAAAATCAGTGACCAATATAACTTTACATTTGTGTGTCTTATGTCCCTAGTATTGACTGAGCAGGGATGTAGTAGTAGACGATAAACCCACCTAGTCTGTTTACCTGCCTTTGTATTCATGATATTGATTTCACCCACCATAGGCTGGCATAAGGAGGAATTTAGGATCTAAATTCATAGTAAACATGATAGTAAATAGCATCTAACTGATGTAACACACAGGAGTGTTTTAAGGAAAAACAATCAGTTGATGCTTTTCTGTGTTTGTATTGGTGGTCATTTCTTATAGTAGTCACCAAATGGAGGTTATATTTTACCCACCCTCTCTCCATTAGGCCTACACCATTCACTGTCATACAGGTGTTGCACCAAATGTATTGTCTACTTAAACACTACTGCAATAACTTTGGGACCAACTTTTCACGACTGATTAAAAATGTGATTGCTAATAAGCCGACTTTTTAATGGTTAATGTGTAACTATATGTAGTATGTTATACTGTACCAGCATGACACCATTTGAATTAGCAATTAAATAATCCTGAGGTGTGAGCTAATTCATTATTAAAATAAAGCACGAAATGACCATGCAAGGAGTCCTAACTTATCTCTTTAGCATCTAGCCTGTATGTGATGTGGGCTAAACTAGCCTGTTAGCTGGGCCAGTCATTGTTATTGATCATGTCTGGTGGTAAACTTACTGTAACTACTGAAATGTGCTGTGTTCCTACCAGGCTGCCGAGACGAAGAGTAGTTTTCTGTGTCTAGGCAAAGCAGCCCCCAGCTTCAGTCTGTTGGTGTCTGTAGCGCTCTCCCTGCCCCCGGCTGATGGTTCAACCCCTACCCGGCCGGGACTGCAGTATTTCGGCTTACGGGTCTCCCAAACCCAGCGAAGGGAGGCAAGCAGACAAACGGAATCGACGAGACTCGGGTCTACAGCTTCTTTCTGCAGATGCTGAAAACAATGGACATCTCTCCTTTGGAGCAGGTATTTTCTGCTACCAATCCCGCCTTTAGAAAGTTATTCAGACAATAGCACGACATTTAATAACTCCGTTGATACTGTGCTAGTTTGCTGACCTAATTCTCTGATATTTTTTAACGGCAGAATTTTTTTTAATGATCAAACGGCGTCATCATTCAATGTGATACGTCCTGACGTCATTCCTCGGCGACTCTCGATGCTATTAAAATGACACAAATTTAACAAAACCTATATATTTTTTTTTACATCTTACGTGTGTTTTTCATTAGCTAGATATATTCGCAGCCCAGTAAGAATCGTGGTATAAATCGGTGTGTAAACAGGGCCATAAAATCGTCGTTTAGCGCTCCGGCTGGCTGCCAAAACGTCCTTACATGACCTGTCAATTGGGGCTGCGTTCAGTAGGACTGTAAAAGCTACTTGAGGCCGACACAAGCAGACATGACACTACTTTGATTTACTACGACTACTACAACTGATGCTTTGTCTTATTTTGTGTGCCGTTTTTCCCATGTTCTGTTAAATTGTTTGTTACCATTATGGTTGGATTTTTTTTTTAAAGGCTTAAATTGTCTAAGAAATGGCGCTCTGCAAATATCCTTACGAAAACGAACGACAGTAATCGTATATTAAATATTATGAGGAAACTTATAAAAATGCCACAGCAAAACTTTTAAATATCATACAGCTGCCATCGGTGAAAAAAAAATCCTAAATTACATGTAGAAATAGGTGAAGCAGACCGTGTGGTTAGAAGAGCGATATTGGATTAATTTGCACATACTGCATGAGGCGGGAACACCCAGGGGGGGTTATGAGTGGAGGGAGGGATCCGCCACAAATAATTAAAAGGGACTTTCTTTTTAAACAATATTAGATTGAACAAACTGTACAATCTCGAGTCGATAAGAGTTGAGTTTGCTCAGGGGCGCCTCGACAGTAGCTGTAAGGTAAGGAAGGGATGTGTTACTCATTCATTTCCCCTCCCAGGCTTTCCCAGACATTTCAGGCTTTGAACCAGTAACCTTTCATTACCAGACTGTTTCTCTAACTCTTGGGGTGTTGGCACTTAAAATAGAAAATCAGATACAATAGAAATACATTAAAATTTTGACAGAATAGAAGAAGATTTGGACAAAACATTTTTTCTTCTTCTACTACAGAAGAAGAATGCATCCAAATGGCCCCTCTCCACCAGATTAGCCAAGAGAGTCAGGGGTGTTGAAATGTACAGCCTTAAAATCCCTGAAAACTAGACCATCTTAATCTTGAGCACACAAAAAGACACAGGGCAAGAATTGTGAGGGGGAAAAACTTTAATTAAATAAAAGCAAAAATGGTATACAAAGAGTAGGAAATGCACAAATATGATGATCTGTAAATCTTGACAAAAATAGAAGCAGTATTGTTTGTACATTTACACAGCTGGGGGATGGTGAGTAACCCTTAAAAATGGTCACATTGCACCTGTAGAAAACTCCTCAACAGAAGTCTTCGATCTCTTGTTCCATCTCCTAATCAAATGAAAACACAAGACAAATTATAAGCAAATACACATACATACGTAGCTAGGTGTGCAGCATCAACTGTTGCTGTAGTTTAAGTACATTGCCTGATAAAAATGCCAAGTGCCTGACAGAAAGTAAAATAATATGGGGTCAGTCTACCTATTATTACATGGCTGCCTGGTAGACAAAATTCATATCCAGCTGCCTGACAGCCTGCCCGTGTATTGCTTTGCTTCCTGTCAGGCATCTAGCATTGTGCAGCATTCGTTAGGCTGCCTGGCAGCTAGCTAGTCTTGCTTGGCTTCCTGGGAGTCTTACATTCTGCTGCCTAAGAGACTGCCTGTATTGTTTAGCAAACCTGTAGCATCACTTTGTACCTGCTGCCTTTAAGGAATCAATTGTGAAATGTAGTCTGACAGGCCAATGCTAATTCTGTAGGCAGTATTCGCAAGCAAAACATTTTTGTACTGTCGTTACAAAGCTTATAAACATTAACTATCGAGACTAACACGAGGCGAGTGAGCATGAGGAGAGAGTGTGACGTTCGGTGTCCGTTGACTGACTGACCTGAATTTGACTCCTGATGCCCACGCATTGCACCGTGGGAAAAATTCATTGGGCAACAGTAAAAACTATTTATAACATTACAATCATTTAGCAGACGCTTTAATCCAAAGCGACATACAAGGGTGATAGTTAACACATTATGTGGGGATCGAACCCACAACCCTGAGAATGAGAGTCTCATGCTTTACTGACTGAGCTGTCCAAGACTTTGCAAGAGTTTTATGAATAATAAATCAGATTAGCAACATTTCACAATCTACATCTAGTTATCCGAACCCTTCAAATCTCTTAGATCAAAACTTTTCACCTGAAAGAAATGCAGTTGTTCATATCCACCCTTCAATACTAACCTGTATTAGTGCGGTCTTGTTGTAGTCTTGTCGGTGTCTATAGATGCTCTGGCAGAGCAGAGCGTAGAGTTTCTCCAGCTGGTAGACCTCATAGCCATCAGTCTTGGTCACTACTCTCTCCAACAGATCCTAGAGAACAGAGAATGACAAGAAGAATGGGAGAGACATTTCTTCAGCACTAGACTATGCTGCCCTACAAAGCCAAAGAGCAGTAATTGTGTGTAGTAAAACTGAGAAAAGTTTTGTCCTACCACAACAAAAGGACTGTTGATACAAAAGTAGACTGCATGTAATTTAACAGCATATTATGATAGATACATCCATCTATTAATATTTGTTGATATTAAATCTAAACCCTAAAAGTTATTAGTGCTTTTTGACTTAATAGGGCAGTATGGTGAAAACTGATTCTGAGCAATCCAACACACTATCAAGAATAAGCTTGGGTGCAAAACACACACTCACACAGTATTCCATACCTTTAATTTGTCTCTGTCCACCACCAATGGAGGAGTTTCCTGATCCAGGATCTGCAGAGCTTTGTCTGAGTTGATCATCTGCTGCTGTTGCACAGCAATTTTTAGAGCCCGAGTGATGCGCCTCACACTCCGCCCTGATACAGGACACAGACACAGACACGATTCCAAAAAAGTTAAACATCCCAAGCCAAACTCCTCAAGAACATAGTATATGACTGTATCCAACATTTACAGCTCTGCTTTGAGTGTGACACAGTGTGTTAACAACTAACCTGGGCCATTGTCGTCCTCCACTTTGTCAGCTCCAAGGGGTTCTGTGGTTGAGGGCTGCCCAGGCTCCCTACTCTCTGCTTGGTGTAAGCTGTTCCTCTCTGCCCCTTCCACCTCCATGGGCTCCCCATGGCTGTTCTGCTCTGCCCCCTCTGCTGTAGTTACCCCGCCATTCCTGTCTCCCTGTCTTAGAGTTTGATTTTTCTCAACCCCAGGTTGTGCAGTGTGTTCCACTTTCTGTGAATATTTGGCATTGTTTTCTACTCTGCAGCCTGACAGTTTTTGGCTATTATTTTCACCTCTCTCCACCGCACCAGCTTGTCCCTGGGTATCTCTTTCTGTCTCAGTGTGGCTGTCCTTGTTAGCCCTCACTGCAATAGTTCCACTGTTCTGTTCCCCTTTCTTTGTCAGCTTGGCATTTTTGGCTGACCCTCCTGGTGGATTTGAGCCAGCCTCATCTCCCTGCCCTATGTTGCGCTGCGTCTGGTTGTCATTTTCTGGTCTTTTACCCTGTTTAACCTCCTCTTCTGCAACTCGACTCCTCTTCTCTCCTCCCTCCTCCCTAGGTTCCTCCTGATTGTCCTGTTCCTTCAAAGCAGACCCCAAACTAGCTTTCTGAGTTGCAACAAGCCCGGACTCTACAGAAACCCCAACCTTCTCCTCCTCTCCTCTTGTGCCCTCCTCGCACTCTGCTCCTCCTTTCTCAACCTCCTCCTCATCGTCGTCCCCGTATTCCTCTTCCTCCTCAGACCCAGCTAGGTGAGTGTCATCTTTGGCGACATGAGGAGAGGAGGTGGACCTCTTCTTGGAAATGAAGCCATTACACCAGCGACTCCGCCGCCTTTTCTTCTTCTGGGCTGGAGGGATATAAGGGGGCATGGTTAGATAGGTTTCGGTCAGATAGGCCAGGTAAGTTTGGTGCTCTGTGCATCACCCAATTTCCCCAGAGTTCCTTTAAATTTCATCTAATCTGATGAAAAGAACAACCCTGAAAATTATCATCCTAGCGTGTTATTCTATCAATACCACAATAACCAACCTGTGTGTTTGGGTGCTGTGGGCGTAGCAGCAAGTGCATCAGGAGGAGCTGCAGCTGTGGCTATGGCAGGCTCTTTTACTGGGGCCACATCACTGGCCTTGTCCTCAGCAGGAGGTTTGGGCTGCTTGGGAAGGACGTGGTAGAAGGAGGGAGCAAACCGCGAGGTGAAGCAACCTGCAGTTAGACACAAAGAGAGAGACAATTATCTTAGCCTATGGGCTCTCTACACCTGTATATTATTACCTCCTACCTGTTGCTTTTGTCTACCTGAAAATACCTTATGCAGAGATTAAAGCATGAGACTGAGACTAAAGCACTGATGTAGGGCACTCAGCTATCCAATTTGTGACAACAGTAGATGGAATCATGCAATCTTGGTTTAAACCACCACTGAACTGTGTGGTTCTGGGGAAAATATGAGAAGAGTAAACCACTTGTTATTTTAAGTAATTTCTATGATAAAAAATTAGCCATAAAATCTTTAGAATTAGCCCCTAGGTATTAGTCAGTGAGGGCAGAAGTAGTTACCCCTAAGCTAACTAAAATGATCTGCACTGCTTATCATTTAAACAGAGATACCACTAAAAGTCAATGTTCAAATTAGTTATCCCTGCACCTAGGACAGTTCAGTCTGTATCATTACTTTCTCAGTACATATTCACCTCTTTTGAGGCGTGACTCCTTAATCTCCTCACAGATCTTCTCAAAGTCTTCATCCAATTCATCTCTGATGATGGCGTGGACAGTGTCCTTCAGAGCACATGCCCTGTGGCGGATCTGACGGTCTGGAGGGAACACACACACACACACACACACGGATGATTTTGTTTAGCATTTCTTTCATCATCCAATAAGCAATGATGATGAAGTTCTACTGCAATAATTACATTGTACTAACAAGTTGTATTAGTATATTCAGTATTATCATGTTCAGTGTTCATAGTTCATTGTGTATACCTGAGGGGTCCCTGTCAGGGTTGTATTCCAGGGCATTCTGCCAAATGAGATCCACATCATAGAGGAACTCCTTGACCGTCCCATAGTGATGGAGGTCTATCCTGGAGAGGACTGTCGACAGGTCCATAGGCTCCTTGATCACCTCAGCATAGTCCGGGACCTAAAATTCATGACATGTAGAAAGACATTTAAAAAGATAGCAGGGGCAAATGGATTGGATTTCAACCGAAAAATGGATTTTGATGTGTAGTATCCCTCCCCACGGTTCAATCATACTCTAGAGCCTTCACTCCTTTGGTTTGGATCTTTGGGCAGGTGAGAACAATGCCATTCAAACTCGGGTGCATGCCACATAGTACCTGCCTTGACAGTAATGATTTTTATTGAGACCAAACCATTATGAAGAGTGTCTAACCACAACATCTTCTGACTAATAGCAACATGGTGACCAATCAGGAGCATTTTATTTGGAAAGCATCACATTGTGTGAGTAAAAGTAATTGTTACAACTTGTTACAACAGCTAATATCAGCATATCCTGTTCTAAGACCGTATTTACACAGTGTAAAAATCCAGGTGTAAATGCACCTGAGATGACTAGCGGAAGAAATTACTTCTCACAAGGAGTAAATTAATATTATTAATTTTGAAAGGAGTAAAAACTGACAGTGAATTCTCTTGGTGAGGGCCTCCAGCAAGAAACTGTTCAAGAATAGCACATCATAGAATAGCTACCTCATCTAAATCTACAGGCTTTGTGAAGGCCTTGAAGCGTTTGTCCTGCAACAGGCGGTTGGTGACATCGCGCAGGAAGAGGCGGAGCTCCCTGAGCGTGTCTTCCTCCTGCTTCTCCAACTGCTGTGTCTCTTTCACTGTCAGCTGACGAGGGGGAGGTGGAGGGGCGATCGGGAGCACCACCAGCGCCTGGTGCACTGAGCAGAAAGGAGGTTAACATACACATGTGTACGCACGCACACACGCACACAGCACAAGTTATATATTGTGTTTTTCTGTTGTATTAAGTGAGAATTGACATTTTTCACATCAACATACTAAATATGACCAACTTCAAAACTGAGCATAAGAGAAGTGCCAAAGCCCACTTCAACTAGACCACACAAAAGCATTTGCATTACTGATTTCAGATTGTAGTGCAATACCAAGCTCTGCTATTTCTCACCAGCTTTTTTTTTGGAGGCAGGGGCCTTGGCAGCCTGGTTGAGGATTAGGTCCTCAAAGAAGTTTCTCCTTTCTCTGCTGGTTGGGACCTGGACATGGAAAACCTCCCCGTACTTCACACAAAACAACTCCTGCACCTGAGGAAAGGAGCGGAGAGAGGGAAGACATTTGCAGGGTGGATGTGTGTTTGTATCAAGCAAAGTAAGACAAAAAATAAGATGAATGCTTAGCAAACTAAATCAGGTAGTCACTGCTGTATAATGTGTGTGAGGGCTGTTCAATTCAAAATTCAATAAAATATTGAAATTGCAATATTGACCACTGCAATTTCCAAACTGACATTCCAGACAACCTCCTGGACAAGTTATTCTGGTGTTGTGTGCAGCCTACAATTTAAGGTCAGAGAGAGAATAATTTTATTCAAACTAATAATTAATTGATATGTGTGTGTGTCCGTCCATACCTCCAGACTGAGTTGGTCATAAGGCAGGTTACAGGTAGCCAGTAGTAGTATAGGAGAGAAGGCAGGGATAGACTGGAGCAGGCTCAGGAAGGTGGCTCTTAAGGTAGGACCCACCGTCTCCCACCATTGGCCAATGTGGGGGATGTACAGTACACTGGGAGAGGTCCGTTTGGCTTCAACAAAGATCTAAAGAGCATAGGATAAGACATGAAAAATTAACATGTATGGATATCTACAGAAACTTTTTAGAAGGATGTACAGGATATTGGAGAGTTCCATGGGACAAAAGGAGTATAAAAAAATGAGTGAAAGATGGAAAGACCGCATGCATATCCCGGGAACAGTTTGGGAGAGGATGAAAGGGGGTGACATCTCACTTGCTACTATAAAAATCAGAGGCACGATCATGGAAAACATGAGAAAGCAGGACACATTGGATACTGGCATATATCTATAGAACACAGGAGCAGTAACAGATTCAGAAGACTTAAAGACATCAACAAAAACATATTTAACACAATCATGCCTGCTGGAAAACACAAACTTCAAATCTTATGACTTTCCCTGTTCTTTGCAGACCCAGGGGAAACTCTGGTACTTGGAAATGGCCCACTCACCTTTACCCTTGTCGTGGTCCTTCTTTAAACTAATATTTGTCCATAGTACATATTTATCCCCAGTGTCCACAGTGGGAGGAGGTGGAGCCCATGAACTATGTAGTCTCTGTAGCAGCCATTTTGGCTAGTGATGCCCACTAAGCAGAGCACACTGAATTTGACAAGGCTGCAAATTATGACTTTTCAGTATCCCAGTGCATATACAGTGCACTTGTGTTCAAGCCATGTTGTGATGCATGACAGATTCATGATGATTTGAGGGAGAAAGATGGCTCACAGTTAAATCTTTTCCAAATGCCCCACTGACAGCAAGCATGCGGTCTCTGATTCTGCAGACAGGGATCTAATTTTGTTTTGTCTTGAGAACACTGATGCAAGAATTTCAGGCACAACTTTTTATAGATAGTGGTATAAACAGTACACTTTACCCTTTTTACTTATCAATTGTACTATTTTACTTAACTATTATATTACTTTATTAGTCTTCTTTTTTAAACAACATTATATGATTTACCTGAGCGCAGGTTTCTTCTGGTGTGGTGGCACTGGCTCCAAACAGCACCGCCATGTCAAGGGTGTAAACAGTGAACTTCTCCAGGGCGTGGAGCAGAGCGGGGGCCAGGTGGGAGCTCTGACCTGAGCCTGGTCTGCCCTCCAAGAGCAGCCTGGGACGATAGGAGGTCGGCTGGCTCAACACACTCCTGTACAAGGAGAAAAGACAGAGAGATATAAGTGAGGTGGTGTGGGGGTTCAGATTTAATTGTCAGTGAGAATTTGGAGAGGAGGGTATGTTGCCTGGATGATCTGGATGGTTCAGGACACTCCTGAGGCTAAAGTAAAAGTAATGCACAGAGAGAAAAGGAGACAGAAAGAAGACGAGTACAGATTCTCATTTGTGGCTATGGCGGTTCTTTCTGAATACATGAACAAGATTGTGGGAGGTATGTGAAAATTCATAGTTTCATAGTTAAAAGTTAAATTTTCACAATAATATGTCTACTTCCTTTTATTAAGCAGATACTGCTCAATAAGTAAAAGGATAGATAGTTGTAGAAAATTATTTTGTGTACAAAAAAAAAAAAGTCTTGAATGAATGAGTAAATAAACAAATACATGAAAATCAACTCCCTGCTTAATATTTCTTTCTGTATGAAGGCTAACCCACCTATTGAAGTTGAGGAGTCC
The DNA here is from genome assembly GCA_900323365.1 of Monocentris japonica. Taxonomy (NCBI): domain Eukaryota; kingdom Metazoa; phylum Chordata; class Actinopteri; order Trachichthyiformes; family Monocentridae; genus Monocentris; species Monocentris japonica. The sequence continues at coordinate 9,693 of OOFE01024168.1, read as the reverse complement.
CTTAGCAGCAGGTGATTTGGGTTGAGGCTGAGAGTGAGAGGGCAGTCCGTTGGTGCAGACTGCTGAATCCTCATCTTCACTGAACATCAGATCATCCTCAAACACACCACAGGGCACATCTGGAAGCGCACGCACGCATGCACGCACGCACACACGCACACACACACTCCAATAGTGTCTCCCAATAGCCTTTTGAAGTGCCTAAAGAGTATGTGGACTGTACAATGACATGTATGAAAGCCAGAAAGAAAAGGAATCCACCTTGGTCTCGCTTCCTCTTTAAGCCCTGCTCAGTGTGGGGGAACAGTCTGCTGACTGTGTCTAGGATGTTCTGTAGGGCTGTGCTGAGCAGAGGACGGACGGCTGGCATCAGGGCCTTGGCTGGTGATACTACCGCCCTAGGAATCACAATTAGGACCACAAACAATTATATTTACTGTATATGCTAACCACATGCATGTACACACAGGTCCTGGAGCAGTTTTGTGTAGACAATACACACCCCAACAATTACAGTGATGCAAAACTAAGAACAATAAATATTAAAGTAATTGAACAGTTATCTTTATCATACCTCTGGGCAGCTGGCACCATCTTGCCCATGGCGGACATGAAGTCTCTACTGCAGATGGCGATGGAGTTGACGTCAAGTACTAGTTTCTGAGAGGAAGAGTAGATCTGGGGGTAGTGGCGCCGCAGTGCGCACAGAGCAGCCTCTGAACACACTGCCTTGATGTCTGCTCCGCAGTAACCTAGAAGATAAAGACAGACAAGTGTTGTTACTGCCACAAAGAATCTGAATTTTTATTTTCTATCTGTACTTATGAGTGTCCAAAACTTTGTGTCTGTGTTTCCTGTAGATTTTGTTTTTGCAAATTTTGGTTCTGATACCCCAGTTTTCTCCTGCTCATTCCAAGATCATTTCCAATAGGTGTTGCACTGAAAGAATGGCTTTCAATTGGATATTTTTACCAAAATATATGGACAACTGTGTTGTAAGTGCAGATGAAGAATTTTCCATTTTTAAGCTGTGGAGGAATGTTTTCAGGGGTGTGTGTGTGTGTGTGTGTGTGTGTGTGTGTGTATTTGTGCCTGCTA
>OOFE01024166.1:64585-77937 GCA_900323365.1 Monocentris japonica | reverse complement strand
TCTTTGGTGCAAAAGAAGAAAGGTTGAAAATTGGTACATACCTTGACTCCTTGTCTCTGAAAACTAAAGACAAAGCTAGAAACCTTGGTGTTATTGTGGATTCAGATCTCAACTTCAACAGCCACATTAAGTCAGTAACAAAATCAGCCTACTACCACCTTAAAAACATAACAAGACTCAGTCACAACAAGACCTAGAAAAACGTATTCATGCCTTTATTACCAGTAGGCTAGACTACTGTAATGGTCTTCTCTCTGGTCTCCCTAAAAAGGCACTTTGGCAGCTACAGCTCGTTCAAAATGCTACTGCTAGACTTCTAACAAAGAGGAAAAAGTTTGACCACATAACACCAGTCCTCAGGTCCCTGCATTGGCTTCCAGTGTGTAAGAGAATTGACTTTAAAATATTGTTGCTAGTCTACAAGTCACTAAATGGCCGAGGACCAAAATACATCACCGACATGCTCTCTCGATATGAACCCTCTTGGAACAAACTTCCAGAAGAACTGAGACTTGCTCCCACAATAACTACTTTTAAATCTAGATTAAAAACATTTCTGTTCACCACTGCATTCTGCTAAACTACAAACCTATACTGTGCACCACTTTTATATATTTTAAAGAATTGTATGTTGCATGTGATTTTATTCTGTGATTTTAACTCGATTCTACTTTTATACTAATTTGAAAGAGGTTTTACTGTTGAACAGAAACCAAATCAAAATGCATTTCTGAGTGATAATCAGTGTGTGAGGCGTTGCCATACAAACTGCCTCTAAGGGTACGCGGCTCGCAACGTGTGTGTCATACACGCTACCTGGCTGATATCACCACGAAAGGCATTCCAAAAGAATATTCCCTGATATTCCCTGAAGTTGACAGGTAAGAAGCGGCTCAAACCGCTCCAGTGAAATGAATTAAATATGAATCGAAACTATTTCAATTACATAGCATTCACTCCGGCAGGCGTGAGTAAGGTGACCAAAAATAGGCTTGATTTTGGTAGTTACAGAATTGTATGTTATATGTTCAAATGCCCTATCTGCACTGTGATTCTATTCTGTTCACTGCGATTTTATTTTATTATGTTTTTCTTTTAAATGTCTTTGTTTTATTTGTTCTTCTTTTTAAATCTCTTATGTGAAGCACTTTGAATTCCCTCTGTGTATGAAAGGTGCTATACAAATAACTTGACTTGACTTGACACATTGTCAACCTTTTGTTTAACTATTGGTCGAGCAGTAATTATTGTAGTGGGAGTTTAAAGGAGGAGAGGAGAAGGAGGAGATGGAGGATGCGGAGAGGAGACATGGGAGGAGGTCTTGCCCTAGTTGTTTCTTTCTCTTTGCCCAGCACCCTGTCGTTAATGCCTGCGGCTTCAACATGCTTGAACTTATCATTTTCCTCTCCTACACTGTAATTTATTACAGGGTATCCATGATGTGCAGATAAATCAACCATGGTAAATGCAAGGCGATGGAGAGTTGACATAAGAATGCTACATCAGTTTCACTGCACTTTCCCTCTTCTTCTTCTTCTCTCCAGCCACCTCTCCCCTGTGTAAATCACTCTAAACACAGGTCCCAATCTTCAAATTCAAAGACGATTACTTTCTCAATGCAGACAGTGGAGATTTCTGGAAGCCATTATGTAGTGGGGAGGACTAAGATGTGCTGGGAAGTTGTTTAGAAATAGGAAGCGCTCATTGATACCCCCCACACATCTGCCCTGCAGCCTTAAAGTGCACAAAGAGAGTCTGCTCACCTCAAATCAACCTCCCTTTGCGCTCATTCAGTTATATTGCTGTTTGTGCTAGACCACCTCTCCTTTGTTCCTTGTAGACATGAACTAATCCTTCTTGTGTCAGGGAACTGCCCCACTGTTCTGGCCTTTGATTTGGAGCGAGCCCTGGAGGAGGTCTCCTCTCCATCTTGCCCTCATCGTGTAAATCAAGCCAACCTCAGAGAATCCATGGTGAATATTTCCCCCCTGGTGTTCTCTCAACTGTGGTTATTTTATTGAGCTTTGCACTGGGAGACTTATTCCTGCCCCCAGAGCATGTAATCCGTGTGGGCGCTGTGGATTTCCCCTCCTCTAAATCCCGTCCAAGTTGAGGTCCAGGGTTGTGTGCGGGCTCTCTCTAACCAAAGGCCCAGAATCATTTCATGTCTGGAAACAGCGGGGAGTCCCTGACATCTTCCCTCCCTTTTAATTCATTCTGCTTCCAGGCTCTTCACTCAGCAGTTGGAAAGATATTGCAACATCATTCACTCTATCAGATTTTTGTGTTGTGCCAATAGTTAGCTGTGATCAAATGTTTGCTCTCACCCTCAATCTAGTTTGGTTGCATGAGGTCAGAGGAATGATTTGGATGGTCATTCATTGAAGATTTAGTGTGTTTGGAGCATGTGCTGCATGCTATGACTTTTTGTGGGTGAGGGTGGAAATTCAGAAGACTATTTTCTGTTGAAATGAAAATAATACCAGTCTTTGACTAGGCTACCTTTCTATCTGTCTGTCAGATTTTCTCTTTGTCTTGCTCTTCTTTTTTTATTTTCTCACATACACTTTAACACACTTGGAGACAACTGTTTATCTGCTGTATGCCGGGTACTAGTGAAAGGGTGTGTACCAGGTAGGTTTGTGGGTGTGGCTGCTGACAGTTGGACCAGCCTCCCCTCAGAAGGGCTGCCTGTGGATACAATGTGAACATACTGGAAATACAGACAGACCCGTTTCTTCTGCAGTCATGCACTACTATGCTGGATGGTATTTGGTGCTGGGATGCCTGCTGTTGGATTTAGACGGATTGCATGTGCAGGGTCAAAGGCTACTGAGAGGAAAGGTACTGCCTGGTGCAACCCTGTCCACAGACTGCATTTATGGGTGTAGAATTTCCATTCTGTTTTCATGTACATGCTTTAAGGTAAAGAAGGTTTATGCCAGTGCTATTCAGACTTGCATTGATTGATGTTGGATCTCCATGCATTATTGATTTACACGAGCAAGGTCACTTGGTTACTAGTTGTAGTTCTTCTAAAGCATATTGGCACATCTGAGCTTTTGATAAGTCGTAAGACTGTAAATAATAGCAGTGGCACTACACATAGTGCGATGTTGCTTTCATTGAATTCAGTCTAATTTTATTTACGATGCACTGGACAGAGAATCCATGTTTAATGTTTGTGTGATTAACACACACTTGCATGATGGCTCCTGTTGTGGTTTTGAGGTTTTAAGATCAGAAAGGTTAACTTGGCTTTCAGTTTAGAGTCAATATAAACAAGCCCTCTTGTTGGACTAGGGTGGTGACACTAGGCAAATTTAGGACAATGTAACTGCACAATGCTCCCAGTAACACACAATCATGTGATATTTATTGAGTGGGTCAAAACTTTTAATGCTTCCTGGCAGTAAGATGTTCCCATGTGATTAAAGCAACATTGTTGAGTCAACTCCTTGGGCACTGTTGTCAGTTACCCCAAAGGTTGTTCCTGCGTATCACTGAGGGTACCTTTTTCAAATACTATGAAAGACTGTGCAGAACAGTTCAAATAAGGTTCAATTAATCAGACGACAGACCTGAATCTATCTCAAAGGCTTACAGACAGGAATCTTTGACAGCTTAGTCTCTCAAGGAGAGTCAAAACCATCTGTACTCAGGACTGCGTAGATTATTATTATAGTTTTGCTGTTCATACAATGGAGGTGAAGATCTAAACATTTCTCTTAAGCTCATGTGAAGTGGTGTGAGGCTTGTGCGAGGCAAGGCATAAGTGCACGCATGACATACACCGATCAGCCACAACATTAAAACCACTGACAGGTGAAGTGAATAACATCGATTATCTCGTTACCATGGCACCTGTCAAAGGGTGGGATATGTTGGGAAGCAAGTGAACAGTCAGTTCTTGAAGTTGATGTGTTGGAAGCAGGAAAAATGGGCAAGCATAAGGATCTGAGTGACTTTGACAAGGGCCAAATTGTGATGGCTAGACGACTGGGTCAGAGCATCTCCAAAACGGCAGGTCTTGTGGGGTGTTCCCGGTATGCAGTGGTTAGTACCTACCAAAAGTGGTCCAAGGAAGGACAACCGGTGAACCGGTGACAGGGTCATGGGCGCCCAAGGCTCATTGATGCTCATTGATACAGCCTAACCCGACAGTCACATAAATCCACGTAAACCCAGGTCACTGGGTTTAGAGACTTGAAACATTATCATGGTGTCTCCCCGGCACATTGCTTCAGACACACACACACACGATTATTACTCATTAGAAGATATAATGATTGCATAATACAAACTTTGCACTATGCAGTGTACTTGTCCTTATTCCTGAAAGCTTTTTTTTTCAGGCAAATTTGCCTACTGCTGCTTGCAAGACCCAGCCAGTCTGACAGAGCCTGCATACCTGTGTCTTGGCTAGATTTACGGACCCATTTGATTTGCCCTTTGTGGGAGCAAGTGTGCAGTGTGTGTGTGTGTGCGTGTGTTGCTGTGACTGTGTGCATGTGTGTGGATAGCACACTAGCCTGCAGCAGTTGTCAGGCTGTTAGGCCTCCATAGATTTCTCAAAGTGTACAGCCTATGACAGAGGAGCTTCATCTATACATGCAACGAGACTTTTAGAACAGATTTGTGCTCATGGAAGAGCACTGATTTGTGATTTGTAATCTGGTCCAGGTGTGCTCAGATGACATCTGCCCTAATTTTAAGTTACTGTATTTTCCCTCAAATATTTGTTGAGAGTTGCAGACAAAAAAGGTCTGAGTAATAGTCATTTTCCATCAGCATTGCTGGAAGATACTCAGAAATGCTTTTTATTAAAAGTTGAAAGCCGATAGAATTGTACTTTAAATTTACTTAAATGTGAAAAGCACAATACGTAGCATCCTCTGTATGTAGTGGTATGGAATATCATGTGTCACCCTCTCAGTTAAGCTAAAAGGGTCGGTGGTGCACTTTATGTTTTTTCAGGTCCATCAATAAATGCAGTGGAGTATTAAGTCGGATGTTTGCTGTGAAATCGTGAAGTTGTGGAGTAGAATAATTCAGTTTCCATAAGTGGAAACTCTCTGGTAAAGTGCAAGTGGCACAAAACAAAGTAGCTGAGTAGAGTAGTACTTAGAAATTACTTAGTGACTGTACTTCCTACTCATTGGTCACTGAAGTATGTTTATAGCATGCTCATAGGCCCTACTACGATAAGTACTAAGCTGATTTTAGTGGGTGAAATCATGTTAATCAAGTGATTGTCCATATAGCTGCTGATGGACAAAACAAAACACAAAAACCCCCAAAAACTACTTTTCACAAAACAATGAAAGAATTCTTATTTTCTCATTGATCCTCGTGTATTATCGAAATATATATTATTGGCTTTTATCAAGTTACAGGGGCCCAAGGGTTGCTAAACTCACGAAACAAAATACAAGTAAGAAAAAAATCTAAATTGAAGTTATGAGATCTACATCTGACAGCAACCGTATGGAAACTTGTGAAAGCATGCTACCTGTTCATCAGCCACCATCCATCCTGAGAGAGGGTCTACCATCTGATACCCTGTCTATCGTTCACCTATGGGTTGTGGTGGGCCCACACCTTATTGTGCTGACTTTAACATTGTGTCTCCCTCAGTGCAACTGTGGTTCGGATAGAAAGGCACACACACAGTGTGCACACACACACAGTGCGTTTGCTTGCTTTAGCCTGCTACTACAGAGCCCTTAGAAAGACAGGGAGTATAAACAGTGTCTTGGCAGAAGACATAAAGACTTACAGAATTACTTACTGAGATCATCAGTTTTGTCTGACAGGCTTGTAGAACCAGATGTAAAGAATGTAATAATCTGTGAAAATGTAATAAAATGTCCCTCAAAGTTGTAATAAGAACTGTTGCTTGATAAAGTAATAGCATCTTCAGAGTGATAATAGTCTCAATCATGATGAAAAAAGTTATAGCCCTCATAATGTAATAATGCTGGTTAATGTATTACATTATCATATTACAATATCAGTCTGAAGATTTTATTTCATTATCCAGCAGTTTTTATTATATTTTCCAACCCATTTAGAGGTCATGTGTTTGTTTTTTTTTGCCCTATCTGGCAGTTGTTAGATTATCAATCACTACATCCCTGTTGCTCCCATTTTCAACTGATGTCCAATGAAGCAAAAATGCCTTAAAAACAACAATAATCATATGATGCAGAACAAGGCCTTGGTTGCCATGTTTCATGGCGTCTGCCTCATCTTTTGGCTCCTGACTGACTGGTCAGTGTCTAAGAGAGTAATGGTACTCCAAGTCAGTACGGCCTCCCGGGCTGGTGGGAAAAGACAGGATGGGAGATAAGCTGACAAGACGGTGTTGGCCCTAGGAGATCCATTGTCGGCTTATCAACACGGCCTAACTGGCCGTCTGCGGCTTGGGCTCAAGGACAGAGAAAGGGGCTTTGTTTCCAGAGCTGGAGAACCCACCCTCTCAGTCCTTCTCTGGCCCTCACTAGCCAGCCAGACCCTCCGCCTATGGCTGGGTATAACTGCAGACTGACTCTGGTTCTAATATTTCAAATTGGATGAATGAAATTCAGATTGAGCAAGTTATTCTCTGTGCAACATTATGGGCATTTGTTTTTGATACTAGAAACAGACCATGCTCAATTGATTTTCACAATTTAAAAATGCACGTAATCTAATACGAAACCTGAGATCCCATCATAGGAATCCAATATTGTACAGCTTTTTGATAGTTTTCAGCATATCTTTTTGAGCTCCACTGGGTAGGGTGGCTCATCTGACCTCTTTAGTTGTAGGGGAACACTTTAGTGAGTTGATTATCTCTACTTTACTTATATACACACTAGATGACATGTACATTTTTCACTTCGTACACCAGGCAAATCGTGAATAAAGCTTTGTAAAACATACTGCTGTATTTCAATGAATAAAACAGAATACAACTGCAAAAGAGCTGGACTCCAAAACAACCCCACGTCTACATACCTTAGAAAACACTATCCTTCTCTTTCTCTCTGCTCTTCTGTTTTCCCTGTCCTCCTCTCCACACTCTCACCTCCCTCTCCCCTCCTCCTCTCCTCCCCTTGTCCTCTCACTACCAACAGGCTGCTCTCCACATGCCTCCCAGCTCCACTTTACTGCTTTCCATTTTGGCCCATTCGGGTCATCAAACAAAATTTACTGCCCCTTGGTCCCTACCCCAACCAGGCCTCTCTCGATGCGCCGCTGGTCCCCAGGCCCAGCGCTTTTCTGAGCCATAGGAGTGTGTGTTTTGGGGTTTGTATGTGTGCTTGTGTCTGTGCAGACATGTGTGTGATGCAATAATGTAATAATGTCTAGTGAGGGGGAATGCCCAAGTTGTGGTGTTTTTACTGTCACTTCTGGAGACCATGGAAGTTTAACTGGTGTTTGTTTTGAAAAGGTCAGTTTACATTACAACTTGAAAGACTTTTTAAATGTGGATCAGAATGCAAGGTATACACAGATGTGGGAGGCAATAGGGCATTATGTTGAGCTGACACTCGTATCCAGAGTGATTTACAATGAGTGCAACAATAGAATAAGCTTAGATTCTTAGATCACCAACATTATAAGCAACCAATAGTAAGGAGAGAGTTCAAGGGAGTTAAAGGGTCATTTGCTTTGACAATGGATGTTACGAAATATTTCTGTTACCCTAGAATGATCTTGTAAGATGGAAAAGTGCTCGGAAAAAAAATAAGCACTAAAGAGAGCGGTAGAATGGTGTTTTTTTAACTTCAGACAAGAGCATATTAGAGCAAGTAGAGGAGGTAGATAAGTGATCCAGGGGGACATAAAGTATTTATAGAAAAGGTGAATTTTAATTTCAGGACAGAAAATAGAGAGCAACTCTTACTGTAGAAGGTCATTCTGTCTCTGGGGAGACAGGAGGGACAATAGTGATATTAGACAATTTGTGGAGGTTGAAGACAAAGTGGCCACAGCATTCGGGATGAGTCGTAGAGGAAGTTGCAGTAGTCCAGATGGTAGATGACTAAATTCAAAGGAGCTGGGCTGAACTGAAGAAGAAGAATCTGTTTCAGCAAAGACTTGGTTTTAAAAGTCTGCAGCCGCAAGCCGAATATTTTTGTTTGTTGTTGGACACAACCAACAATGAACAAGCTTATGACAGATGGACCGACGATGAAGTCCAGGCGCTATTGAGAATTTATGCTGAAGATGAAATCCAACGGGAATTGGAAACGGCGACCTGCAATGAGAAGGTCTACGCAAAAATCTCCCACAAGTTAGCCGAGCTGAACATTGTTCACCCCGGTAAACAGAAGCTAAAAAAGTTGAAGCAGGACTACAAGAAAAATTAAGGACCACAATAATAGAAGGGGCTCCAACCGGCGAACCAGCCAGTGGTTTGACCATCTGGATGCGTTGCTGGGTCACAAGCCGGCATTCTCTGGCACAGCGGCAACAAGGCACATTTCTGTTTTGCCTGAATAATAAATGGTTGTAAACTGAATGTGTCTCGTGGCTGTTCTTGAGAGAAGAACTCCTTCCTTCTTACACCAGTAAGCACAGTAGTTCAACCAGGTGAGAGTGCTAGGCTAAAACAAGCAAAGGACCTTATACTGAATTCCAGGTGACGTGTTTAAGTCAAAACAGTTTTTATTGATAGAAAGAAATGGTACATGGGTGTAACCTTCAGAGACTAAAACAATGTACAAAAGGCAGAAGGCAGAATTTGCCATGGACAAAAGAGCATCTCAGTCATGTCAAGGTTGATCTTGAGGGGGTGGGCACACATTTAACCAGAGGTGTCAGCTTGGCAAGCAGAGATGCTTCAACCTGACTATCAGAGAAAGGAAAAAGACAAGAGTTGGAGGCATTGCAACTGTCCCAGGTTGTGGGATGTGATGACAGAGCCAAGCAATCTAATGTATAGAACGTGCTGATAAAGTTCCCGACCTTGATAACTGAAAAGTGTGGTCAGATGCAAAGAATGCAGATCCAGTGATCTCCAGGTCAGAAAGGGTAGTAAAGAGCATCTGGGGGATGACAGTGTCAAAGGTAGTAGAGAGGTCTAGGAGAATGAGAACAAAGGATAGAGAGTGTTTCAGTGCAAACAATGAGCATAGTCTCAGTAGAATGGGCTGACTTGAAGCCAGACTGGTTTGGATCCAACAGGCTACTCTGAAAGATATTGAGATGTTAATTAGATGGAATACGTTCAAGTGTTTTGGAAAGAAATGAGTAAATCAACACTGATCTGCAGTTTTTGATGTCAGACGGCCAAGGGTAGTTATCTTGAGAAGATGGGTAACTCTAGCTGACTTGAAGGCAGATGGTATGCGGCCAGATGTCAGCGAAGAGTTGATGATGGTAGCCATGAAAGGAAGCAAATCAGCAACAGTTGTCTGGAGGAGACTAATTTTAGGACTTTACCTAGGAAGAGAGGAGAGAGCAAGATGGCATCATGATTCACTTCTCCGGTAGGGCTGCATGATATTGACATCATATTGTGAGTACAATTTAAACTATTGCAATTGCTATGAGTTGCAATATATGAGGCCACGTCTTTTTACTTCACATAATATATTTTCCAGCACTTTAAAAAAGTTAAAATATCTTGGGTGGGGGATGTGATGCTCTGTTTGAATAAAATTAAACAGATTTCTCTAATAATTGATGTCAGTTGTCATTTAGAAATTGCTGTAGCCGACATTGTGATTGTGACATTATTTTATTAATTATGCTGCACTGTTCTGCAGGTGCATGCTCTCAATCCAGAACTGTTGTTTTAACATTGGTTTGGCTCACTGCAATGGTTGTTAACGGTGCAAACAACAAATGTGCAATCAAAGTTGTTTTTCTAAATGGTTGATGTTTATTGTCCCTCAGAAAGACTCTCCTACCACAACAACACAACAAACAGCCACATAATAAGACATCCGTATCCCTTCCAACACAACAGCAAACTGGCAAACCATTGTAGTTATCTCTGACTGGCCTCATATAAGTTCTAACTGTTGTTTTGTTTTCCAATAGAATGTGTTTCTGCGCCAGGGGAGTTCTCGAGGGGATGGGACAGTGCCTTCAAGGCCCAATCGGAAAGGTTCAGCGGGCCGTGGGGATGTCTTTGTGGTGGATGAGGACACTGACCTGTTGGACCCAACCTTCCAGAGCGGGGGGCAACTCAACCCTCAGCGGAAGCCTTCCAGACAAGGAGCCAAGGGAAACCAGGAGGGCAAGCCTGAGCTTTCCTCTAAACATTTAGAGGACAACATTACCACAGAAAAGAAGACTGACTCAGGAGGGAGGGGTTCATCACTGTTCCCAGGGAAACCGTCCGATGACATCATCATTGACCTGGACACCGGGAACACTCCCAAGAAGCCCTCAGTGGGATTTCCTGTTGCAAAAATCCATTCAGATCCTGTGTCCCCAGGCCCAAATAAAGTGAGGGAGGAGATAGATGAAGGGACCCTGTCCCCATCTACCCCTCATGTCTCCTCCTCTGGTCCCCCTGTGAAGGCCGCAGTTGAGGACAGGAGACCCATGACGACCCAAAACACCACCCAGACTAATCATGGAACCAAGCACAATGGTAGCCAGCCAGACAAGGAGCGTCCAGGCATTGTGACCATTGTATCCAGAGATAGAGACCTAGTCCTAGGCTCCGATGGAATGATCTACCGTCTCCAGAGAGGCCCTCCAGGGAGAATGGGGCCCCCAGGGAAGGAGGTTGGTGGTCTTATCCCATTTGCGTTGCTTTAATATCCTTGTGTAAATGCTATGTATCCAAAACAGTGAGGCAAAGGCAGCAAGTATAATCAATGTTACCTTGCACACGCAGACGCCACATGTTTCAACAAGAAGTCCTCATTAGGTCATGCTGCCTGATGTATACTGCTCAATGAGAAGTGAATCTGTTCTACATAAAATGTTAACATAACATATATCAGTTTTGTGGATATTACTTGTCAAGATATTGCTTCCTACTGATTTAAGATAGTAAATATGATGGCTCACATCAAAAAGAAGTCTAATATCTCATCTTTTTTAACAGCCAGTTACATTTCCATGCTAATAGAATGTTGGATGAGAGAATTAGTTCGATCAAGCCTTATAAAGGAAGAAAGTGTGACCTGTGTTTATGCTTTTGAGTTTAAAAGAGCTGTTCTCCATTATGTACAATCTGAAACTGATCAGGGGAGCTTATGCTGCTCAAACATATGTTGGTCCACATGTCTTTGATGCTTCTCTCTGAACACTCAGAACCACAGCTTTAGACTGCATCGCAAGTCTCAACACAGTTTGTCATAACATTACTCAATATGACAATCATGACTTCTTGCTTCCAAGCTATCTGATTGGTGCAGAGGAGTAATGTCAGTTCACACTTTCCAATCAGAAAGCTCACCTGGTGTAGGAGGTTGGTCATCCCTGGGACTGCAGGGCAGACAGAACCAGACCCAGATGGCACATCTGGCCCTGTCTGGGTCAGTCCCTGGAGTCTCGCTTCTATAAAAACCCCAGGATCACTCAGCACGATTAGTGTGATTGAACACGGCTGTAGGGAACATGAAGGAAGATGTCCTGCTGGCTAGGAAAAGCATGCAACATGGAGGCCTGCAATCGTTGTTCCTCCCTTCCTCCCTCCTTGTGTGCAGCAGCTCAGGCCTACAGTTCAGGTTCTCTGCGGCTGGCAGTTCAGTGTAAGAGGCTGGGTTTAGGATTAGCTAGTTATAGCACAGGTTAGGCTGCAGCATTAGCCTCTGAAGAGACCTACTCTCAGGGATTGACCTGGGCTGCATGTAATGTAATTTGTATGTATGTTTTACAGTGAGTAAGTTACATTCATGCAGATATGATCTCTGACAAAGAACATAAATGCTGCTCAATATTTTGATTTGCTTTTGGTGGATGAAAATAAGTGGTCTTTATATCACAGTTTAGGGCAAAAACTGCAAAAAGTTTTTTCATGGAGGTAGAAAAGAATTCTTATTATTTTAGAGATGCCTATGTATTTTTGAAAATATACAACAGGGTCATGAAACTCACTCAACACAAGAATGACCATGTGAACTTTCAATTCAGGCAAGAACAAGAGAACCACCAAAACTGCAGTCGTGTATTTTCTGTGACAGCAACAGTATACGTTGTTAGGAAAAGGAAGCAGTGCATTGCATGTTCTATACAGAGGCCAAGCAGGTTAAATGCTATATCCCAGTAGTCTTTAGATCTTGAACCCTTGTATTGTTTTACTGGCATCTAAAGTGTTGGGAGGAAGACCTTAAAATATATGGCTTTCACTTTTCATCGATAGCAGGCTGCAGTAAAAAAAACACAAAACTTGGGGTTTACAAGGGTCAGCTGCCCTGCTTGTCTGGCTCAGGCTACTTACTTTGGCCTCTAGGAAGTTGTAGGTGAGATCAGGTCTTTTAGAAATTTGAAGCCATGGAATGATGTATTGTCTATTACTGGCCTAAATGATCATGATCTTATTTTAGTGAAAGTCTGGATTATCTCGTCAAATTTAAGTTTTGCAGTTTTGGTTTAAATGTTTTTTTTTAATATTGTTTTGTTTTTGTCACCAGCTATTTGATAATGACCACTTTTTAGCTTTGAGGATGCAGTTTTTTCTCACTCTCCAATCTTGCTGATTGCAGTATTTTGTGCTGCTGTGTACAAGCAATATTTTACGCATACTTATTTTTGTGCGCAAAAATGGAGAAAAGGCAAATTATCTCTGACTCCTCAAACATGTTTCAATCAATCAATCAATCAATTTTGGTGGGCAGGAATAGCTAAGAACAATATTCTTCCATATTTTTGCTACTTCCTGTCTAGTTCACGCATACAATTTGATGCACATGTTGGAAAAAATGTGATGCATCATGCAAAACCACACCGCAACCACAATGCAACGCAATGCTGCAAGGCATACGTTATGTTCCATTGGAAATGAATGAACTCCTGGTACACCGCAACACAATACCGCAATCAGTGTGATCGGGGCGTAAGTGTCCCTGTCTCTTGTGCTGTTTTATCCACTTCCTCTGGGGATTTTACTGTCTCTACAGGGTTGTCCTGGTAACCCTGGCCTGTCTGGGTTTAAAGGTGATAAGGTAAGAGAAGCTTACCGTTTTGGATAGGTTTAGGGTTTAGGGGTTTAGGCCTGTGATGCGTTAGTCCGTTAGATCCTTTCGGATTTGAATGCACCCTTACTATTCCCAGTGAATTATGATGCTGAAATAGGATTAGAGGATACATCTTGTTGTAGAGCTCAATTTCTCCTAGAAATTCATATATTTACTGCTGTAAACTCCTTTACACCCCCCCCCCCCCCCCCCTCTCTC
>OOFE01024166.1:29882-60691 GCA_900323365.1 Monocentris japonica | reverse complement strand
GTCTATCTATCTATCTATCTATCTATCTATCTATCTATCTATCTATCCATCTATCTATCTATCTATCTATCTATCCATCTATCTATCTATCTATCTATCTATCTGTCTATCTATCTATCTATCTATCTATCTATCTATCTATCTATCTATCTATCTATCTATCTATCTGTCCATCCATCTATCTATCTATCTATCTATCTATCTATCTGTCTATCCATCTATCCATCTGTCCATCTATCTGTCTATCTGTCTGTCTATCTATCTATCTATCTATCTATCTAACACTGGGCAACTGATCCGGTAGCCCCACGTAGAATACACTGTTTATATGTATTTAATTGACGCATCATTATCAGGTTTTATCAGGTCGACATCAGTGACATTTTGGATCTTCTCACCAGGGGCCTCGGGGTATCCGCGGTGGCTACGGGCCAGCAGGGCTGCCTGGGCCTGATGTGAGTGACCTACCTCCCGACCTACCTAGTTGCAAAATTCTGCTGACACAGGAATATTTCTTGAAGGGACATTAAGTAAGCATTAAGATAGGCATAGGTCTCTGGCACATCTTACATTGGCCTGCAGTTGAAAAAATAAATGAAAAAGTCACATTTTCTCTGTAGAGACGAGTCTGCTAGTTAATTAGAGCAGAAATCCAACAGAAATGTCTGGTGAAGAGGTAATATGTCACCACGCGTAGTTATACTGCTTTGTCATTGGCTTTTTTTTTGGCTTGAGAACAATTTGCAACGTGCCGTTCGCTCGTTCATAGCACCATCCTCTATCTTTGAGCAGATGAAAATGCCAAGGGGGTGGGTGGGGGTTGTTTCAGACGGACTGGAAAGTGAGTTTTGAGAGCCATAAATCCCAACACCTGGTGAAGTAATCATTGAGTCATTGGTATTGATCAACAACCCTATCAAACCTCTGCAGATATATTGTGGTCCTATTGTGCAGTAAAAACGTAATGCACCTTTAAATCTATCGTTGATTACTATAGTTTTGACCCTTACACTCGGTGGTGAGGATTAAACTGTTGCACTCATTGAAAGTCAGTCTGGATTTGAGCTAGTGTTAGTTAAATGCCTAAAATATGAGTAATGGCCTATTTTTTCTGTGATGAAGGGGAACGTCTGTATTCAGCACAAACTCTGAGGTGTTCATGTTTAAGTACTGGACTGTGTATCATTCATGCCTTCGTGCATTTGGCTTTTACCAGGGGGACAACGGACTGGATGGCCCCCCAGGTCTGTCAGGGCCAGTGGTAAGTAGATGGACTGATGGGGATGGCAAAATATTTTTAGTCTATCAGTGCAAATTTTCAATATGTGTGTGTGTGTGTGTGTGTGTGATGCAGGGTGCGTCAGGTGTCACAGGACCAGTTGGCGCACCAGGAGTTAACGGCTCACGGGTACGATTACACTGCAACAAATATTAACTCATTTAATCTTTAAAATAAAATATTTTTTAAAGCATGTGAAATTATTTCACTTTTTCCACGACATTTCAAATCATTTCGAGAATTTGCACTGTGCAAACATTTTACAATGTTACCCATCTGTAGGTTTATTTGTGTGACCCTGTCAGACAGGCCTATTAATACCATATTAAACACATAAATGATGGTTTCTCTGTTACCTCAGGTTTTTACAAAGAAGTGTAAATAAGACATGAAAATAAGATGATGGAACTGGGATTTTAATGATTGCCTTTCAGCAACAAACTGCACTTTAAATGGACAAAGTGGTCCAGTGGACTGTAATAGTGATGTTTTCCACCAGAAGAAGGCCATTATTGCCAAGTCACCTTGTTATGCACTGAATGATAGACATACATACATTCATATATATTTAAGCATCAAGCAGACAACCTTAACCAGAGTGACTTACAATAACAAGAAATCAACTCATGTCCTAAAGAGTAACGAAACCTTAGACCATTTCTGTGAGTTTGCTGCCATCTAAAGGTTAAAACTCATCTCAAGGTTAAAAACTGGCTGATGTTGATACTGTAATGGATTTTTTTTTTTTTTTCGCCACGTCACTTGGCTCTGTAAAAATGTGTTTGCAGGTGAAATATTAACTTTTATTGTGTATACCTCTTTTACTTTTGTCTCCCAGGGGGATATGGGCCCTGCTGGCGTTATTGGCCCCAAAGGCCCGCAGGTATTATGTTTCTTTTGTTATATGCATGCTGCAGTGATTCTTCACATTGGAAATATATATAGATTATATTTTGTCAGAAAGGGTTATGTCTTCTTTTTCTTTCAACTAGGGGCCTCCAGGTTTAGTGGGACAGATAGGGGCTCCAGGACTCAGTGGATCCCAAGTAAGTCCTCAACTGGGTATATGTACATGGATATGGATGTGTGTGGTTGTGTGAATATGGGTATGGACATCTGGTCCACACATGGAGCTAACTGGCCTTATTGTGCACTATTGATAGTAATGATGATTGAACCAGCAACCACCCCTAACCAAAGTGCACTTGTCCGCTCTCGTGTTTTTAGCTCTACCTCTGCTAGGGAGTTTTCTAAAGCATTTACACCAGCTGCTATTAACCACTGCAGATTTGCTGTACAATACAGAGGAGCTAGTTTCCCATTTTAATAGTACATGTCTTACTATTCTGGACTCTGTTGCCCTTTATTGGGATAAGAAGGCAAATGCAAAGGCATTGGCTCAATGGGAGTGCTCCGGCTGTAAAGAGAGAGTTTAGGAGAGCTGAATGACAATGGAAGGCAAATAGGCTCCAGGTCTTTTTACACATTCTGAAAGATCTCGAGAAAAAATAGCAGAGGACTGTTAAAAAAGCCTGAACAGTTTTCTGTTTAATGTTATTAACTGCTATGTTATCAGCCCCTCCTTTAGCCCTGGTACTGAAGCCTTGTGAAAAGTGTTTAATGTTTTTTATAAAGAGGGCTGAACAAATAAGGTTCAAGGACACTCCTCCTTTAAGGAAGTACTGTTAAAGGCAAGATTGTTGATAGTGACTCAAGTTTTGAGTCTTTGGGTGGCTGCCTTTACTGTAGCCCCATTTGCTTTGTAACCTGTAAATGGCAGGGGGTTAAAGGCCGTCTGTGCTGTGGTGGTATCTTAACAGGGACGTCCAGGAATCAGTGGTGCTCCGGGCCCTAAAGGAGATCCTGTAAGTTTTCATTCAGTTAATTTTGTACTCATAAAACCAAACCTATAAAAGAGCGTGGGGGACTAAATGGTTGAACTTGAAAGGAACCAATTATATCTTGTACAATCATATTACACTATATGCATTTTTGGGATGATTTAAAAATACTGATTTCCATGGAAGAGCCCAAATAATTGGGTTTCATAAACATAAATAAACACTGCTTCTCTTGAGGCCCTGGATTCTTTACTCGTGACCCCTTTATTATTATTATTATTATTATTATTTTCATTTATTTATTTTATTTTATTTTTAAAATAATATTTGTATTGAAAAGCAGTCCAGCAGAGCAACATTGTGTGTCTTACTAGTAGGTCTGTGAATGGAATCCAAAGCAGGAAAGATTTTGCCAAATTGTTGTGCTGTTATTAGTTCTAACGACAAAGTTAAGGTGCATGGTTAAGAGTCTGCAGTAACTGTAACCTTGTGTCACCATAACCTTACATACTGTAAGTCGAACAATGTAGCAGGTTCTCTTTCTTTAATACTGTCTCTTGTTTCCACTCTTCTTTTTCTGGTGTCAGGGGCCTGTGGGGCCCATGGGTGTACAGGGGGACAGCGGCTTTGAGGGGCCAATGGTGAGTTGTACTGTATCATAGTCTGCAGGGTATTACATTATTGTATTACAAACACACATAGACGCACAGGCACACAGAAGTACATACAATATGTTCACATTTTACTGTACTGTATGAGGAGTTGTGAATTTTGGTTTCTGTCCCAGTTGACTTTGGGGCTTTTGTGGTCCAGTGACTTGTGTTACCACAGCTGTATCTCACAATTCACATTAACAGACTTCAAAAATATTTTCACAACCGTCTCACAATCTGCTGTTTGCAGACAAGCATGCTGCAGCCTCACAGTGCCATCTATTGTGTATCTATAGTGGAGTATGGACTCCACTATATGTGTGCCATTCTAGCCAATGTGTGTCTCATTTCTTTCTCTACTGGGCTTAGTTGAACTCACCCCAACAGATGGAGCAAAGTCCTCCATTTTCTGACCGCTCTGTCAATTTACTGGTCTTTACTGTAGCTTTTTTCATTTTGAAAGCAATGCTTTGGGGGGGGTGAGCTCATTTCACTTGTTTGCAATGTAACTCATCAGTTTCAAAAACTTTCCTGATCTTGAAAATTCTTGAAACAAATCTTCTAGAAAATCCTTTAGAGAAAATGAAATTATCTCAAATTGCACCACTTGTTGTAATAAAAAAAGGCTTTTCAGATTTCAGATTAATTGAGACATGAATAGAAATCTTTTTATTTGATATATGAAAGACTGCAGAAAGTCTCTCATATTATTATATTATATTAAGAAATAAAGAGTTGAGAAACAATTAAATAGGAAAGTTCGCTGTCTGAGGTCACCTTGAAGTCTAATAATGTCTTCATCCATAGTTGTATAAGCTGCCACTTGGGTTTAGATGAAACCGTCCTTAAGTGGCTTGATTGCCATTTTTAAAACGTTCTCTGTTCTTCTTGGCCTCTGTTTCAGGGTGCGCCAGGCATGCAAGGTCCAATGGGTTTTCTTGGCTTAACGGTGGGTATTGATAATAGATAACGTGAACTTCTTCTATACCTCTCTGGCTTTGACCCCACTCTGACTAGTGAACCTTCCCACAGGGTAACAGAGGACCAGATGGGGACAAGGGGGATGTCGGACCTAAAGGCGACAGAGTAGGAACCTGCTACATTCTGTGTCATACTGCTGAACACAGAGAATAATGCATTGTATTTGCAGAATTGTATTATATTACATTGAGTTATATTGTATTACATTGAGTGTGATACTACTATATCCTGTGTGTGCACTCAGGAATAGTGATTCAGACATTTTGTTGGTCTCACACATCTCTACATTTATGTTTTATACTTCTTTCTTCATCTCTTTCTGTCTGTCTGTCTCTCTTTCTCAGGGTGTTCAGGGGGCAACAGGTATTAGGGGTCCTCAGGGAGAGAGGGGCCCCACTGGCTTCCCCGGTTTCCCAGGGACCAAGGGCCAGTATGGCACCAAAGGCATTGAGGTACAGTGTGCTGTTCTGTGGTCAGCCTTATATCATTCAGCAATCCCAAACTACACACAGTAGTAGCCTTGTACAATAGTGTCTTCACGAGTCAGCTGTGCTGTAGATTGCATACCACATGCTGCTACTGCAGAGCTGGAAAGTGTTTTTGATTTTATATCACATCTACAGTTTCAGTGGTTTTTGTGGTTTTACCTGAATTGAAGGTTTACTAGCAATTGTCATGACACTATGGCCCTGTAAACCCATTCCACCTTTTTTTACATTGTCTATAAGCAAAATAAACCCTACTGGCAAATTTTCAACCCAGTACAAGATTAAATCACTCAAGACATTTTGCAACACAGTGTTTTTCTACATGTACTTTTAACCAGAAGAAGGATCATAACGGAGGAGGAGAAAGGGGAGACAAGCTTGGGTGACTTTATATTTCTTCATTCAGGGGGAAAATGGAGAAACTGGCCCTCAGGGAAAACAGGGCAGCCAGGGCTCAAAGGTCAGTGATGATTTGTGTGACTGAACACCAAGAAACGTCATATGACTTCAACATTTGTTGATCCAAATGTCAGTTATAACCAAAGTATTATTGATTTAACATTACAGGTTTCAATGTATGTAACTATCCAATCCAGCTTGGTGAAGTTAAATGAGTAACTGAGACTGAAAGGACTTTAGATGGTGAACCAATACATTTAGCATGCTCATATATGGCAGGCAATGTTCCGCTTCAGTAAAACACTGGAGCTTTCCATTGCAATATTCACTCGGATAGTCCATTTTCTGCAACATGGAATGAAAGTGAATGTGTCACCCTGTGAAGTATTAATCAGAGCGACTCTTCACATCCTCAATGCTCCATTAACAACAAGGTAATATGTAGATAACATTTCATTGGTCCAACACTAGAATCCCACCCATCCCTCCACCCATGTCTCCAGGGATGAGAGATTTCTCCAAATTGTGTTTACAAATATGTGGGTGATGTATCGGCTTTCATTGAATATGGGATGTTAATGCTCAGCTGCAGTGACTAACATGTGAACATCCTTGAAGGGGAACAGGGGACCAGATGGACGTAATGGCAAACCAGGACCCAGAGGGAACAAGGTATAATACTCATGTACTGTGTGGTTTACTTTTAGATGCACAGACTCACAACATAAAAACTCCTATGAGGGTACTGTGGCTTTTTTACAATTATTACCAATACACATGTACTATCTGAAAAGTTTACTTCAAACTAGTTTAAAGGCACAAGAAAAAATAAAAATAGAAGAAAGCAAGAAAGATTCCCAATCCGTAAGAGCTAGCATAGCAACAAGTTCCATTTATGAAACCACATGCCTTTTTTTGAGTGTTTCCTTGGTCTAGCTACCTGCTGTGTGAGCTCCTGTTCACCTCAGTATTAGTTCTTTGGCCTTTCCTCCATTGTTTTTAACTGCTGCTTCCTCTCTCTTTTCTGCAGGGCCGCACTGGACAGAGGGGGCACACTGGCCAGCCTGGCCCATCGGTAAGCACCAACCTGAAGCCCTGTCTAAAATGTCTGTCTAAAAACTCAGTCAAAAGAAACTAAACTCTAAACTTTCCATAGTCTAGCCATAATTGTGCTATGGTGCTTTAGCAGAATCAGGCTATTGTACTGGGTGGCCATTTGTATTATACTGGGTTGCATGAATTGATCTAATGGAGCTGGAAAAATATCAATGACCCTCTATAATCAATGCCATTCATACTGCTCTGGCTATTACAAAGGAGATGGTGAACAGGAAGCTGAACATTAAGTGGTGAAACTACACCTACTAGAAATTATTGATTGGGGCCATTTTGAAAAAAGACAAATGTAAAGAAAGAGCTGTATGGGGTGAACAGCCTGCGTGTGTGTGTGTGTGCGTGTGTGTGCGTGTGTGTGTGCATGTCTGTGTTTATGTGCTGTTTCCTCACAGGGTTTGCCAGGGCCACCTGGAAGAGAGGGAGCAGAAGGAAAGCCTGGTACACAGGTTCCCATTCTACATCATATTTCAATACCATGATCACACCCGTATAAATGCTTGTATGTCAGTGTGTCCTGTCTTTCCTGCCACATGCTGTGCCAGGGCTGCCCACATAATATTTTGTAGCAGTGTTGGCTGACAGCATTTTTGCTTAAGGTTCCCACTGTTGTTTCTAGTGCAGGTTGTAGCACTTAAACTGGTAATGGGTATAGGAGAGACATTGCATTGTACATCATCATCACAATCTGTTCACTTGTTTTAAGAAACATTGAACACTTAAAAGACTAAATGACTGTTAGATGCACATTTTATGGAGTGTACCCTGATGTGCGTTGCATGACACACTGGAAGATTGCTGCTGTGGAAATGTCCTAAAAATGTCAAAATTGAATTCTTCGTGTTGCAGAGGCGTGAAGTGTGGAGCTTCCTATTGTGTCGTTACTGTTGGTTTAGACAGCAGATGGCAGTCTTCATACACTGTGTCACAGCTGCAGTGTATTTTCAGTTGTACAGTATGTGGTGAAAAATGCATGCTGTGTCTTTGTGTGTCACCTTCATTCATCAACTTATTTCATCCAATATTGAAAGAGAGCATATTACACTTAAATCTAAAGGAAGAAGGATAAATTGCTAAAATGCCTTGATCTTAACAAATCATTGTTCTTGTATTCAGTCTTGAAGTCTTGTTTTTGTTGAAATAAGTGAAGAAGTCCCACAACGGGGTGAGTTCATTTAAAATTGCTTCCATAACAGCCAGTGGACTTTTTTAACTGCTTTAAGATGAATACGATTTTAAGACTGAATACAAGATAAAATGACTTTATAAGATGGACCATCTTGTAGTGTATTTTGTACATAGAGGTTCTACTGGACAGTAAACTCACTACTGTACTTAGTTGGTTGGGTTTTTTTTTACAAGATACAATAGAGTATAAAGTAGTGAACAGAAATGAGAGAGAGAGAGAAAAGGAAGGAAGGACAGAGAGAGGGTAGGTGGGGTTGGCGACAGTGGTGGAGTACAATTAAACAGTATGGGCAACATCTTACTAAAAGCATTGACAATTACAGAAAGATCATTTTGCCAGCGTCGTTTCTTTATGTTGGTTTTTAAGTTGATCTTAAATTCAATTCCAGGTAGCCTTAAAATGTCTTAAAAACATGTACATTTGGCTTTCTGCAGCATGTAGATAAACTGTCCTTGACTGACATGACATCTAAAGGGTCAGGGGATTAACAATATGACTGCCCAATAGAACCCTCTAGATGCAAGAAACATGATGGTATGTTTTTATTTTATTTGCTTGTATGTTTAGTGTGCATTTCTGCTGTTAGGTGTATCCTCAAAAGTCAACTTTTCAGGAATTCATTTTTGATATGATACAATGGGTTTCATAAGCCCAGGAGCTGAAACATTTTCTCAATCCAATGAGAACCATGCAATCCTTAAATTGAAGTAAAAACTTGAAAATGATCAATATCAGAGGATTTTCACCTGACAACAGTGACATCCTATCAAGTGATGATATTTGCCGTTTGCTCTGAATGATATCTATGGTAACCCCCTCTGTTGGGATAAATTGGGTTGATAACATTCCCTCTCATTCAGGGTCCGGCTGGTGCGGTTGGCAGTGCTGGCAATAAAGGGCTAATGGTAAGTCTATGAGACTCAGAATGACCTCACCATGCAGTCGATGATATCATCCCACCAACTTGGCTTTTGTGGTTCTTTAAACCGAGTAAAACCGAGTAAAACCACCTTATTTCCTTATTTTTACAAGACAGCCCGGGTTTATATGATGGGTTTTTATAGGTCCGTCACCAGGCAAACACAACAAACACTGCCTGAGCCCAAAAATTGTACCTGCTACCAACCAGTTAAACATATCAGGTGTGTTGACTAACTCATAAACTGCACCATTAAAAGTTTTTTATGAGTGTGTGTGGGGCTGGTCAGTGGAGTGTTATTCTCTACATGCTACATGCATGTAGAGTGTGTGTGTATGTGTGTATATATACACACACGTATGCACACACTCATAATATAGAAAATATTGGCTGTACTTAGTGTTTTATGGGCAGTTATGAATCTGGGTTTCTATCCCAGTCACCGTCATGGCTCTGTGACCAGTCCAGTCACTTGTGTTACAACCTCCTTACCTCCTAAGCCTGAGGAAGAAACAGGAAGGACAAATGAGTTTGCTATAGAAGAGCGTATGCTGTTAAGATCATCCAGACCTATGCCTGCTTAGTAGCCCTTGTGGTATTGTCTTCTTTATTGAGTTACTACATCTCTCAGTGGCAAAGTTAACCAAGACAAATGAAGCCTGTTAGAGAGGCTTCAGTTAAATTATCCAGACATTTTAGAGAATAGCATTTACTGAGTAGCCTCATGCAATTCCATCCAATTAAATGGTAAGGAAACAATTCAATGGTAGATTAGGCAAGTGTTAGTCAACGATTGAATCCACTCATTTAAACGTATCACTCAACGCTTACTGCACACGCTTTTGCTTAATTGCCAGAAATAAATTAGTTTGTTGCAGATTTTCATTTTTATGTTTTTGAGCACACATAATACAGTATCTTTTTCCTCGTCCTTCTACCCTTCCTCCTTACCCCAATCCTTAACTCTGTGCGACATTTTCTCGTTTCTAGTTCACGCTATTCATCTTTTATTACTCCTCCTGCTACTTTTCAAGGGTTTTCAAGGGATCGCTGGAGAGAGAGGTCCAGATGGCTCGCCAGGTGCTCCAGTAAGCTTCATTTTATTCAATGGCTGTGTCATGTGGAATACAGAGAACCTGCCGCTTGTAAGCCTGGAAATTTTGTCAGTGTCTAGGCAACGAGGCGGGACGTTTCTTGGAGGTGATTTTGTGCTCATTCAAAGAATATTGCTGAAGAAAGAGGCTTTCAAACATGCCGTTGTGCTTCCAGTAAGCAAATCTGTTTCCCACGAAGCAAATGGTGTGCTCGATTCTTAAATTCACCATATGCTCAGTCTGCTATCGCCTGTGTTCTCAGCTTGTTGTTATTGGTACCATAAAGTTCATGGTGATCAAGCTGACATCACCTCAATCTTGGAATTTTGAGTGGCTGAACAGATGAGCTATAAACAGCGTTATTTATTGGTCTGGCCACAGAGTTTAATCGACTAATATTTCTTTTATAGGGGCCTCCTGGGAAGCCAGGACCTCCAGGCACACCAGGGACCCCAGGAGAGAGGGTGAGTCAAAAGGCGCCAACATGCATGCATACACACACACACACACAGATGCATCTTATACCCTTTGTCCTTACCTCAGTCTCTTAACTCATATACACTTTCACAGTGTATGTGATTGTATGTATTTTGTGTGTGTGTTCTCCAGGGTTTCACAGGGAAGACAGGCATGGAGGGAACCCAGGGCCCAGTAGGCATGTATGTAAGTGATGCTTCAGCAGGGCATACAGAGCTGAGCAGATGTGAGGATTGCACCAATAACACTTTTTCACAGCAGATACTGACACGAGTTAAAACTTTAAGTATCAGCCGATAGCGATCCGTTACTTTTAGACCATTAGTTGGTGGTCTTTGGAAAAAATGATTGCGCTATAGTCCTCTGATATTTATTGTCAGTATGGGTATCAGTGCATCCTTTGATCATCCTTATATTGACAACAAAGAAAACATTGCTTTTTTTTTCAAATATTGCAAAAGCCATTACATTATATGTACCCAGGGCCATCCCCAGGGTTTTGTGACAAGATGGTTCTGGGTGGGCCTTTATAGCATCAATTGATCATCGAATTAACTCTTGTATCAATATTTTTAAATAAAGTTTGACACGGTGGTGCTGCACTTCACAAGACGTTGCAGTGTCACTGTTAAAACGTTTGGAGAGAATCAAGCATCATTGTTCCCTCTACCCTCAGGGATTCCCAGGAAGTGTGGGCATGCACGGGGTTACAGGTCACATCGGAGAGAGGGTAAGGCCTTGTCGTCTTTCACACCGCATTTACACCTGGGCATTAAAGTGTGATCTGTATCTGGAGAAGGAAAAACAACTGTTAATGCAAGGTGTAAATTTGCACAGCACGCATTGCGATTGGAACGGGATCGGATTATGATGGGATCTCACCAGTAAAATGTACCGAAAGTGGACGATTCTCATCCCTGGAGCCAACAGCTAAATGTTTGATAGTAGCGTGGGGTGACAATACTATCTAGGCAAAAGTGGACAGTTGCTATATGATATCTGGAAGGAGATGGCAGAGCAGGGAAGATGGCCCCTTCAGCGGCAAAGTACAGGCTGTGCAGTAACATTCCCTCTGGTGGCTCTACACC
Source organism: Monocentris japonica (assembly GCA_900323365.1). Taxonomy (NCBI): domain Eukaryota; kingdom Metazoa; phylum Chordata; class Actinopteri; order Trachichthyiformes; family Monocentridae; genus Monocentris; species Monocentris japonica. Next base: position 49,170 of record OOFE01024166.1, on the reverse strand, counting down.
TGCCATGTCTGTTTTTGTCCATAATAGACTTGCCACCTCCTCACCTACTTGCTAGCTTTGCATAGCGCGCACAAAAACTAATATTTGATCACAGTGTGGACAGAATGCAGATCCAATATAAATACCAAGTGTAAATACAAGGTCGCACGTTAATACGCTGTGTGAATGAGGTCTCAGACACATCAACGTTTTTTCTTTCATTGCCCTCCATGTGAAGTAGTTTTGCATGGGAACCATTAAAGACATCATGAATTGCAGGAGGTTTATATAATTCATTTGCAGTGATCCAAAGAGTGGAAAGAATGTCACTGAATGCAGACATTTTCAGCCTTAAAGTTTAAAAGTATTCTCTCCAACATCATAACACTAACACCAATAACATAATGGTTTTGGTTTTTTCTCCTCTTCTGCGCTAGGGGGAGCCAGGGTTAAGAGGTTTACCTGGGCCTATTGGGAAGCCTGGACCGCCAGTAAGTGTCCATAGTTGATCTCTATCGACAATAACATCAGTGGAAGGCTGTCATGAAAAGATGAGTTTTGGGACGCTGTTTAAATCAAGTCTGTTTGCTGATCTCACACTCAATGGGAGACTGTTCCATAGCCTAGGAGCCACCACAGCAAATGCCCTCTAGAGTAATGCTTGGACCGGGGGACGGCCAGAAGCCCTTCGTCTGAAGACTGCAGTACAGCTTAAGGCACACCCTCAGATTCTGATTTATGTCAGGGCCACCCAGGACCATGCCAGCTAAAGACAGGAGTCTCTTCCACATCTCTTCCACCATTTTGTGCTGTCATGTCAGGAAACCCTACACGCCTGTTCCACTCCAAGTTGATCTAGCCAAGAGGAGTACGATTTGTTTGAATGAAGAAGCTTCAAGGACTATGGCATGTTACTCATCTCAACTAACATCCTCTACATGAAACAAGTTCTGCAAAGGCATATTGTTATCCTGGTTTTCTTTCTTTTGAAACGTGTCAGCTTTGTGATGATAACCTACTTATCATCACAAGCATCTTGGGTAGTACTTGGCCTTGAATGCAACCATATCAGCTGCACTCAGTTAGTCGCTCGTCTTGCAAGTCTGAAGCACATTTTCTGACTTTGCCATCCACTTGAATAGTGGCTCGGCTGACATTTCTTCACAGAAAAAGCACCCAGTCTCATCTTTTCCATGCTGGTTGCATGAATGTGTGTGCTTTGCAGAAGGACTAGTGGAATTAAATCGAGGTGTTGGCCTTTTTTTCCTACTCTCGTGTTTGGCGTTAATGAATTTTAGATATTGTTTTTTATGCCATTGCATGTAGACTACTGATTGTATTTAATTTTCAAGTATGTTATAACTTAGTGAACATTAAGTAGTAATTGTGACCAATATTTTCAGAAGACAGTAATAGGAAAAGCTACTGTAGCTAGAAAACATCTGTTATTAGCTTGTCTGATAATCACATACATCCACGCACATCAGTTTCATTTTTTTCATATTATGTTCTTAAATCAAATCATGATGTCCAATTTACCAATGTTGGAAAATGCTAAACAATATCATTATCTGTAGTGGTTGTGTACCTGTTCAATTCAGATCAATTCACAAACAGAGGGTTAAATTGTAATAAATGCTGCCCTCTGCTGGACACTGTCAGAATTGGCCTTTCAATTGCTAGTACTGTATGTACCTTTTATACAGAAAACCAGGCATTGCTTTTGTTGCTGGGTAACAAAAAAGCAGCATGGGGTGTGGCTGTCTACACCACTATGAAGGAAGTTTGGTTCAGATTGTAGCTGCTTGTCTTGAGATGTAAACGTTTCCATTACTAGTGGACAATCTAGATCGATATGAACAGGGCACTGCAATTGGTCACAAGTATCACTGAAGTGCACAGCTTTCTACCAAAGACTGTGAAGAACGACCGTCGACAAATGAGCTAGTTCTCGAGGGGATTTATTTTGAATCATTTCCTCACAGTTTTAATAATAAGCGCCCCTGAACTGTATGTCTTGGTTTTCTGTGTTTGATTGTCATAGATGGTAAAATGTCTCTCTTAAAACTCTAATTTTCATGATAATCTGACCATTTTATGATGATTTCCTTAACCATCAACTTTGGCCACCACAGCCAATCGGTACCTTTTTGCAATGCTCCAATTCTGAAAATCTTCAGGAAGATAAAGTGTTCCAATTATACCAGTTTTGGTGCTTTTATGAAAATGTGAACAAATCGGTTAATTTCTGACCTATTTTGCCCAGACTACTTTAATGAGTAATATTAGTCACAGCAGCCATGAGTGTGAATACTAGTGGGTATGATTAACATGTTCTGACTTGCCTCGACTTTTTCCCAGGGTCCACCAGGCTCTCCTGGAGAGAAGGGGCCGCAGGGATCTCAGGTGAGAATAGCCTTTACTGAGGTTGTTTGTATCCTGGAACCATGAGAAGTGAGAACTTTGTTTCCCACATATGTGACCTATTATGAGCCATCTGATGGACTGCTATTCCAGTGGTATGCAGTCCATTCATTATGATATAGTGTTACGCAACACCGTTTGTTGTGCCCAAGGACAACAGTCAGCAGCTTACAATGAGTTAACAACATCCACAGGTACATCATCAGTCTGGTTAGTTTTAATGTGCCTAAGACTTTTGCACAGTACTGTATGTATGAAGGTTTTAGTCCAAATTTAAAGAAAACAACAGCCAGTACCTCAACTTCATCATTCATTATCTTTAAAATAGAGAGGATCCAAACTATCCCTCACAAAACACCACACCATATTTGTTTCAATTTTGTGCTGCCATCATTTTCTGAAAGTAAGTGTCACTTGACTCGCTCTTTTGTGAATGAAACTCTTTATCAAATTATTTATCACAGGGTCGACTTGGAGATGTGGGACACAAAGGGATACAGGGGCCACCAGTAAGTTACTGTGTGTGTGTGTGTGTGTGTGTGTTTGTACGCCTCTGTGCGTATCTGTGTGTCTGCCTGTTTCTCTGTGTGTGTCTGTCGGGCCTATCTGTGCATGTCTATTTCCATGTGTGCTTGAATGCATCTCTATACTTGTGTATTTTTCTGTGATTTCCAGGGTCCTCCAGGTCTCCCAGGTGCTAATGGGGCGAAAGGAAAACCAGGACCCAGGGGAAGCAAAGGGCCCCCAGGGCTAGAGGGGCCAGGCGGGCCAGCAGGAATCCCAGTGAGTGGGTACTTCCCGTCGATTGATGTTTTACCGAAAGTCACTTCCCATAGTCTGAGTTTTACGTAACTCGAAAAAAAAAGATGATGAACATTTGAAGCAGGTCCGTCTATAGAAACAGCTAGAACAAGATGTTGTACAAGATTCACATATCACAACATGAGAACCAACAAACATATCAATTGCTAGTTTTTCATACAACAGTGTATCAGAATTGATATAAGGCTCTTCACCAGGACAATCATTAGTTCAGAATTTATTTGCTTTAGCTAGTTAGCCAGTATAGTAGCCATAGCAGTGCGCTCTCTGTAGCTTACCAAGAAACTAAATACTTTGCTTGGGCAGTGAAATCAAAGCATGTCTCAAAAAGAGAGATATCAGACTGAAACCTTTAAACTCGATTCATTTAACAATGAATGGGGATTTAAGAAAAGATGGAAGTAAGTCCTGCTTTACTTTACACGCTTAGTGTGACATGTAATGTCAAAGTGTTGTATGACCTCATATGTTCTGGGACGCAGAATATGTACAGTGTAGTTAAAAAGAGCGTCATGATCAAGTGGGTGGAATCAGTGAGTTGACTTGGGGCTTGTGAGTCTCCTTACTTGGCTAAATTACACCATGCATGTTTGTTTCCCCAGGGCATGCAAGGTGATGATGGATTATTAGGAGCAGCGGGGGAAAGAGGAGACAAGGTAACCTCATATGTTTGTCCTATAACACGAAGGTCTTCTTTTCAACAGTCTGCAGGAGCAATAAAACGTAAAAGTAATCTCAGACAGGCGATATCATTGGCAAGGTTCTGTCGTGTCCGCTTACTGACCTGTTATGGTGACCTACAGGGTTTGCCTGGACCCCCTGGTGATTCTGGCCCTATGGGACAAGACGGACAACAGGTTGGTAAAGCTTTCTTTAATGTACCAGAGTTACAAAGCAGGACATTCTCTATTTTTCATATGTTTGTGTATTGTGCGCTACAATTCCGCCTTGAAGTTTGTGTTCTTTGTAGTTCACATGATATATAATTGGTTTGTTTTGAGGGTGACAAGTATTATTGTGTATGTGTGCACATGTGAGTCTTTGGCTGTTTGTATATATGTGTACCGTAATTGCTATTAGAACTAATATAATTGGATCTATGGACTGTTGTGATGACACGCGTTTAATATGGCGGGATGTGTCTTTTATTCTCTGCTTATTTTTGTTTGTCTTTGACGATTCTTTAATTAATAAAAAAATAAAAACTATATTATCTACATTTACCTGCTTTGAAGGAGCACAGTAGACGTTTCCATTAGTTTATGATTGTTTTGACTTGGTTTATCCAGGGTCTCCCTGGCCAAACAGGAATCGAGGGCCTGCCTGGAAGGAAAGGGGACCAGGTCTGTGAAAGTAGCAGCAGTTTTCTTGAGGCTTTGTCTCACTGTGGGTTCACATCACAAGCAACTTGAAAAAGAAATGTCACTGGAAGTCCATTAATTTTGATGCTTGTTGGTCGGAATGAAAAAATTGTGAACAGCGTCATCTTTTTGGGTGACAGATCCCTTCAGCAACCAATCATGTACTAGCATTGAAATATGCCCCCCTAGTGCTGCAACACTGTATGCACTACAGTTTGCAATTGACTAACTCAAATTGGCCAATAAATAGTAGTTTGGCAATGTGGATGCTTGTGGTACGAACACAAAGTTAGAATTATATGTTTTTTCAGATAAGATTGATCGATATAACACTGAAAGGAACCTTTAGTCTGAAATTACACTTCAGTCCATGTCTGTAAAATCCGTAATCATATCTCAACTCTTGCCTTCTTCTGCCACACGTGACAGGGGGACCCAGGGCCAGGTGGGAAAATTGGTCCTCCAGGGGTGCCAGGAGACAGAGGACTCCAGGGTCTAAAAGGCCTACAGGGACCTGCTGGACCAATAGGGAATGAGGTTGGTGGACGTATCTGCCATTTATCCAAGGTTGGGTGTCTCCAAAACATCTCATTGTAATGATGATTTTAGTTCAAAGATGCTTTCGCAACACTCTTTTCAATTTCATTATCTACACTGAAAGTCTATCGTATCTATTTATCCAGAGAACGTTTGCAGAGCACCTCTGACTTCATATCACCAGTTTTGATTTTTTATAAACATTTTCTTCCCGGGGGGAGGATTCCACCGGACCTCCCTACATGATTTGGCTTTGCTCTTCCTAGCCCAAAAAATACAGGGGAAACACTGATTCACACCCATGTGCAACTACAGTCTTCTATGGACAAGGAGCAACTCCACAGGACATGATTTTCCAGTTCATCACCATCATTACTGCCACCGTGTTTGCTTTATAGGCACCATTCAAGTCCTGTCTGTCCCGTCTGAAATCTCTCCACCCACTGCCACGATGGGTTGTTGTTTTTGTTTGTTTTTCTTTTTTTTCTTTTTGTAATTAGAAGTTATTGTCAGCCTAAAATTTCTGGGTGCTCCTTCAAAAGGGTATTAAAAACAATATCAAACCACCATCACTGTTACATAAATCAATGAAATACTCCTGATGATGTTACAATAGTGATACTTGACTCAAATTCCTATGAGGGTTTTGTCCATGGACAGAGGACAACAACAATACGAAGGATTTCTCCTTCATTCGACTTGTAGCTGATGAAATGTGTTCATTACATTACATTACATTACAGCATTTAGCAGACGCTTTTATCCAAAGCGACTTACAATGAGTGCATTCAACATAGGAAGGCAAAAGAACCAGAGCAGAACCAGTGCTATGGTAAAAGTGCACTAAGTTAGCTACCTACTTTTTATTGAAACAAATGACACAAATAAGTGAAGCATATAATAAACATAATTTGCAACATAAAATTGATCTCATTGGAAACAGAACGTGGAATTTGGAAGCGCCTCAAAATATGAAGCTGCACTGCAAGCTCATCACAGTGTTATCCAAATAGTTCATTCTGTCTTTGTGTTTTGTGCCGACAAAACAAATACGCAGCCCAATAGAAGGTGTAATTCCTACATAAATGATTTCTTGTTCTTGTCCTGATTGTTATTGTAACTATGAAACACACTGAGACAGTTAACTCCTTGTGTTCACCCCCTAGGGTGATGTTGGGCATCCCGGTGATGCTGGTGATTCTGGACCCAAAGGGGAGAAGGTAAACTTGATTGCTGTATTAATTGAACCAGCAGCAGATGCCTCTCCTCTATTATTGATTGATGGTGAATGTTTGTTCTGTTCCTTTTGTTTTTGTTTCACTGTTGATTTTATTTCTTTTTTTTATCCTTTGTAAAGCACTTTGTAACTTTGTTTTGAAAAGTGATATACAACTAATATTATTGTCATTATATTACAGCACTTTGTAATTTTAGGAAAAGTGCCATGCAATATAGTGATTATGATATATAATTCATTATTATTTTATTTTATTTTATTTTTTAGTATTCTGTTCACTCAGAGTGGTTAGTAGCCTATTTGGATCAAACTTTGACAGGACCTGAGTGGTGGTTACAGTGTTTGACCAGACTTTTGTTGGTAGGGTGACGTGGGACCTCAGGGGTTGTCTGGTAGAGTGGGCCCTTGGGGAGCCCTGGGGGAGAATGGTGAAAGGGGCCCTAAAGGAGAGAAGGGCCACATGGGACTATTGGTAAGCACAACAAATGCCGTAGTTTCATTTGTACATTTTGACGGATTCATTTCCTTTCATTCATTTTAGACCTTGTTTTGAATATATCTGCTACATGAGTCCATATTATTTCAGGCGTTGATCGTCATAGCTGTAATATGAGGGAGGGCATTAGGTGATGCATGGCTACCCCACGCTCTTAGCTGTGTCTCCACTGAACCCATAATGAATGAATGCCCTCTTAGGGTATTGTGCTGTGTGTGAACTATTCACGACATAGTTCACACACAGTTTCACAACAGTTCTTGAAAATTTCACCTCCCACCGTCAGTTTGAGATCCAGGCATCATAGGTCGATAAAGGAATCATCGATTTGCTACAACATCTTTTTAGTCACATCCACACAACAATGCTCTTCCTCTTCCTCTTCGTCTTCCTCTTCCTCTCGTTGCATGTAGATTTCAAATGTAGACATATATTTAAATAGCACAAGTAAGATGTTTGATTTGATTCAATTTGATCTGAAGTGTAAATGAAAATGTGCTTGTACGTGTAGCGTAATGCATAACACACAGCACTACGATCATCATGGGTGGGGATCAAATCCCACCATAGGTACTCCAAATCTACGGAATATGTGTAAATATTGTATGCACATAAAATAAATATCCCATTTAACATTTATGGCAAATGTGTGCAAAGAGATACTTGAAATCTCACGGGTAGCACCGGGTCATCGTGGATGAACGAGAGATTTCACGTGCTACGTGAGTTGCGACACGTTTCGGGAAACACTTGTGAAATTCAAGAATGTCTTGAAGAGTTACTTCAAGATATACTTAGCGCTACGATGCCTTTGGGGAAACCCACCCCAGATTGCTGAAACGACCCTTTGTTACAGTAAGTTGGACGATAGATAGGCCTGTGCTGTTCCTGATTATCGTTTATCTGCTTGGGCAGGGTGAGCCCGGGCTGATGGGCGAAGTGGGACCTGCAGGTTTGACAAGGTCACAGGTGAGTCACTAAGATGTATTGACCCTGTAGACGGCATGTCCCTCAGAGAGGCCTGTGAATTTACCCTTATTGAACACATGTCATCTATGATTGACAGTCATTGATCCAGCTGACAAATATGTTGTTTTCCTTATTGTCAGTGTCACACCAGGTTTCTCCAAACACTTCCAGACCATTGTTAGTGTGTAGAGTGTTTCTATGCATGCTGAATGTGGTGTGTTGTGCTTGTTTTAGGGAATTACAGGCCCTCAGGGACCCCCGGGGCCAGATGGACCTCAGGGACAGAAGGTAATGACATATCCTTCCAGTAACAAGCAGTCGCCATACACACAATAATTTCAACAAAACTTCTAACGAATCTCTCACCTTAGCCCAAAATTAATATAGAAATGAACGGAAGTTTCCCGGTACATCATGTCATCTTATCACTGGCCAGACGCCTATTTCAGTAGACACTCACTTTTATACTTCCTGACTGATTCGGTCCATTTTCATACAACTCTGACGCTGGGTGTCTCTTTTGATGTTTCTCTGTGTGAATAAATCAATTTAAAAAAAATTCAAGCCAAATTTGCGTCCATCTCTCCAGGGGGAGTCTGGGTCCATAGGAATGATTGGGCCTCCTGGGTTGGGAGGCCTTCAGGTAAACATCATTTCCAGTCATCCTTCTCTACCACATAGTTTGTATGAGAAAAGCTCTCTGGGTCCGATCGTTCTCCCTTTGTCGTCTTCATAGGGAATTGCCGGAGCGCCTGGTGTCAGAGGTGACACAGGGAGGCTCGGACCGCCTGTAAGTGAATCCTACTATTATGAAGCCGCCCACTTTATTCTGTTTGGTTTATTTGTCATGAACAATTCACATTAATCAATAATTCATCTATTGCACCACAGTTATCCATAAGGTCTATGTTGCGTCAGCAGTTCCTACAGCTCTTTGTCTGCTGTCCTGCTTTGGCAGGGTTTTTTTTTTTTAGGGTTATTCAGTGAAGCAGCTGTGCTAAGGAGTAGTTTTAGTTTCGGGTCCCTGCAGAGAAAGGAGGCTGCATTTCTCAAAGCATTTTCTTCCAATGTCTTATCATAACTAACACTTAACACATTAAATCTTCATATTCCTACGACACTGTGTACACAAAGAGTTTTAGAGAGAAATCTGGCCAAATTCTCTAGCGGTGATGGTCATTTTCTTGGTGCGGTGGCACACTACTGCTGAGGAAACACTGATACTGCATTAGACGTCTTTAAAAGCTAACTGGGATTCAACCAATGTACATCTGTATCTGCCATGTGTTGCACGCTAGACTAGACGCACGCCATCTTAGCAAGTAATTTAATTCTGAGTCTTACAATCTTATTGTCCTTGAAATGGTTTATCTGCCAACAGGGTAAAGTAATTACACCTTTAAGTAAGGCAGAACGTACCACCAGTGTCAAGATAATGTCACTTGATTAAAAAAAAAACAAAAAAACATTGAAATAAGTTGATTTGCATTTAGATTAAAGACCAAATACAACTGAATGACTTTAGAAATGACTTGTTAGGATGAATATCTTGTATTTACTCCATGTGATGTCTGCATGGCAGGGCCCCGTGGGAAGGGCTGGGCCTCAGGGCGACACGGGTGCTAAAGGGGAACCAGGGCCAGAGGGACCGAAAGGAGAGCCAGGGCCTCCAGGCCAACCAGGGGAACAGGTCAGTGTGCTTTTCATGATATAAGCCTGTGTTACTTATAAGTTCAAGGTGTTCACATTACTGCAATATAGTGCAAATATCCACAATACTACGCCAATAATAATAATAATCATCTATTTAGGGAGAGGATGGTCTGCCAGGAATCAGGGGTCCCATAGCACTCCCTGGGTTGGAGGTAAAAACCAATCTGCCTGCAGTTAATTGCCATTGCCCTAAGGTTGTTTATTTCCTAATTTCTCTTCCTTCTCTTCCTCAGGGGCCTCCTGGTGAGGCGGGAGCCCAGGGGCCCCCAGGTCCCCCAGGGGTTCAAGTAAGTATCCATGGGTGCAACACAGAGATGCTATGGATGATGAAACCACATTGTGTCCTTTAGCAGCTTCTCTCTGTCTGTCTATCTGCCTGTCTGTCCACCAGCGAGGTGGCTATAGCCAGTAATGCTATTTCTAGTATTTAGTATTATAGTATAATTTATTTCATTTAGTATATTATAGTGTATTCTAACCTTTTTAAAATAGAGAAACATGAAAAAATATTTTCATCATGTAGGGAGTGAGGGGAAGCCCAGCACCTGAGGGGAAACAGGGCATGAAAGGGGAGAAGGTAAGATCTTCGTTCTTTGTTCACTGCAAAGTTTTTAAAACTTTTGTTCAGATCCTACTTTTTTGTACCATTGGGGTCAAATAATCTTCACTTTTTTACAATGCATCTTACATTGCATTTGGTGTTCCCATTATCTGTATGTAATGTGTTACATGCAGGCCATTCAAGAGCGATGCACTGCACAAAAGTAAAACCATCTGATCGTATTGGCAAATGAATCCACTTCTTTCACGATAATGGCGCAGGATTCACAAAATTCTTGAAGCAAGTTGAGTTGCTTCAGTCTATGGACTGGAAACAAGTGAATTCCCTTTTTTGTCCTTGTCTTCATAAAGATTGTATGTTCTTTTGTGGTTTGTGATTTTGAGAGTGTGACAACGCAATCATAACAGTCGATTGCCTCACATGCCCTTCCCTCTCCAGGGGCAAAGTGTGCATGCAGAAAGGGTAGATTGCGTTCTCTTGTTGGCTGACGTGTGTGTTCACCCCTCCAGGGAGACAATGGCATAGATGGATCGCCAGGGAAGACGGGTCACATTGGAAGGAGGGTTAGTGCTCTCCCATTCAGTCTCTTTAATTTTGCAGGTGAATCATAGATGGCGTTCTCAGACAAGACATTTGTAAAGTGTGGGGCACGCCCCCCGGAGGGCCGTGAGGGAACATCTGGTGCATGTGCAGAGATTGGGAGAGTCACAGCTTCCTATGAATGTTCTACCGGCTGCTTTTCTTTTTTGTGAATCAACTGTTAATGCTTCAATGATGTGCTTATGCCAACTGGAAAATGTGATTCTTCGAGATTTGGGGATGTAAGGATATTGCATTGTAAACATGCAATCTTGAGTTATAATGGAATCCAGAAGTACAACTCAAATCAGCTCTCCTGATGAAGAGGACGTTGTGAAAGAGATTTACAAAACAGCGTGTGTGTGTGTGTGTGCGCGGTCAAAAGGGAAATGGCTGTTTGAGAACCACTGCATTAATAGTCATACATAAAAGATTAGGTTATTTCGTGTGTCTTGTCTTTCTTTGTATTGCCTCATTGAAAAACATGGTGCACACATCCGCAGGGGAAAAGGGGCAAGGCCGGAGCCAGAGGGGCCAGGGGGGAGAGAGGACCAAAGGTGGGATATTTGGAGAGACGAGGCCTCGCACACACACACACACACACATTTCCGTACACATCATTTAATTACGTGGCACGAATCAACACTTATCTTTTGTCCTGCCTCACAGGGAGACAAGGGAGACGCAGGATTGACAGGCGTACTCGGGTGGGCGGGGCACATTGTAAGTTGATTTATTTATCTGCTAAACATCCATTCAGCCTCTCCATGTTTACTTATATCAAAGTATAACTGTCTCTTAAATCGCTTCTTATTAAATGATTGGAGGGAAATGGATCTATGAAGTAATGTATTGCACTACTATAATGCATTTGATTCGGTGCTGAATTGATATCTGTCTCTTTTTTTTATCTCCAAGGGGATCCCTGGCTTGCGCGGAGAGCCCGGGGATCAAGGTGAAAAGGGGAAAGAGGTAAACACATAAGGAACTGAACACTGCATCGGTCCAATGACAGCTTGGCATGTCTGTCTAAACCCAGCAGGACTTGGCTGGACGCCAAAATTGCACGCGTTGCACGAGTCAAGCTTTAGTACTGGTGTAGGAGTGACTGCTCTGTTTTCATCTACAGGGAGAGAAAGGGGACATGGGACTGCCTGGACCACCTGGAGGTGAAGCCATGAAGGTATGAGCTGTCAAGGGTTATCATATCACTTAAGACATGCCTATTGTCTACTACTACTAATAATAACTTGAGGATGTTAACTATGATTATGGGAATGCAGCTAGTAATGTCTGCATCATCAAAGTGCCCATTATTACAGTAAAAACGTTCCTCAAAAGATAGTGGCTTTTATACTATGTTAACCAATGCATGCTACAAGCTAGAATAAAAAATCAAGAGAAGCTAAAGAGATAGCTAACTACATCCTTGTTTGATATCCACTACACACAAATATTAAGAATATCAGTAGAAGATATTGCATCGTTCAATCACAAACCCTGCCTTTTGATACTGATATACCAACACTCTTAGTAAAGTGGATCCCTTTTCCTTATTCTTAGGATCTTGCATCTTGACATGCAATAAGTAAAAAAAATACTCAATATTTTTCAACCAATACAATTCAATTTTGCCGGACCAAGTGACAGTATCAGTATTGAAATAAGGCAGATCTCTCCACTTGTTTCATGATGAAGTAACTTCACTCAAAAGATTCTTGAAACTTCTGAAAGCTGAGATGCACTGGAATTATCTCACCCCATGAGCATATCACTGATCATACAGAGACATTTAAAGTTCATTGTTAATCAAATGCCTTGTTATGCTGCACACGTCTCCCATGGATATTTGTTGCAGTGTGTTACGTCCCATTCTGTCAGTCACGTTCTCAATCTGTGGATTTCTCAGGGTATTCGGGGTCCTGTTGGGATGCCGGGGCCAGTGGGCCTTAAGGGAGAACAGGTACACAAAGATCCTAGTTTAAGCTGTTAGTTGCACTCTGTGTTTTCGTTTGATAGATTTGATACTCAGCTTTGTCTCCTGTTATTGAACGTTTCTCTTTTAATTAGGGGAATGTTGGTCCATCTGGATCGAGGGGTACACCAGGCATGCCAGGCCTGCCTGTAAGTTCCCTTTCTCTTACTTTGTTCATCACATACAGGATGTGCAGTGATACATACAGCATATCACCCCACACACACAATACAGGTCAGAGGACAGAACGCAGGCGTCAGCCGCTGAACAGCGCGCCTGTTGCAGTATTTGGGGTTAAGTGCCTTGCTCAAGGGCACTTTGGCAGTGTTGGTGGGCACCATAGCTGTGACACCATTTTTCTGGTTAGGGTTAGGGTTTACTCCTGTTGCTGGTTTTATTGTTCTTCAGAACGGTTTTTAATTCATGTCTGGAATTTTCATTGTTTATCTTACTGGCTTTTATTTGTTATTGCTTTATTGCACAGAAAGCATTTTGCAACTCTGTTTTGCTATATATAATATTATTATTATTATTATACTTTATTATATAAAGTTTAGCAAGGGGTATACAAATAAGGTTTTCTTTTTGGGAAGTTCATCCATTAATCTATTACTCATATACCTTCTCCACTTCCTGTCCAGAGAAAGTCAGAAGTACAGAAAGTTATGCTATTATTGTGTTATTCATAATAATTCCAGTAACTTATTTAAAGTGCAGACATCTTATCTAACTCTGACGTTACTAATCATTTCTTCAAATGCCAGATTGCCAGAATCATTTTCATTCAGCAGTACATTATGTATTTAATCCATTGTGTCTTTGGAAAAATCCATTGACTTGTGAGTTAAAGTGCTAGGAAGTTGTGGAAGCTCTTATCGTCCATCTATGCACTTGAGAGCTGGCAATCATAACCGTCCTTTTATTCTCCTGCTCTCTCTTCTGTTGCAGGGTTATTTTGGATTAAAGGTATGATATAATCACTTCAAGCTGTTTTGTCCTTGCAAATCAATCTCACTGTAGCTGATACTCATCTTTATCTGAAGCAAATGTTCTGGAGAATTGTGCATCATTGTTGCCTTGGTTTATGTTAACAGCAAACATAATCATAAATCTGTCACACTTTGGAGATACCATTAGAGCGTAATGGGATTTTGCAACAAGTCTGTATTTCCTATCAGTGCATTTCATAGTCAGTCCGATGGTATCACAGAATACTGTGTGATATGTGGTGCCCATTACATACTCTCTTGCCCACAGGGTTTGAAAGGCTTCCAAGGTTTACCTGGGCATCCTGGGAGGAGGGGCTTACCGGTGAGTTATGTATGGGCATGTGGTCATACTGTATATAGCTCAATAGGCAGAGTATGGCACAAATATCGCCAGAATTAGGGGTTTGATTTCCTTTGGGGTCACCAATGGTAAAAATAAAATGTGTAGTCATGGTCCTGTAAGGCACTTTAGACTAAAGCATCTAGCAGTTGGCAAATGTATAACGTCATACAACGATGTCTGCCACCAATTAACTCAGCAAATATGAGGTTAGCATGGCATGCACAATTCTTCTGTCTGTTGTTGTGCTGACCTACTGACTTTTAACCACCACTAGTTTTGGATGTGGGGGGAAATAGGCATACATTGTTTGGCTGAGAATGCCTGCTTCTTGAAATACGCCAGTGGTCAACTTTAGTACAATTGTTATCCTGCAATCAATGTTCATTGTAATAAGTCACTCACTTTTTGTCTTAATATCTTCAGACAAATGTTTTCCTTGAGTGGGGTGAGATTTTCTTTGTTTCCAGTACAACTCAACAATTTGTTTCAATAGTTTTCTTGAAGGACGTGATATTATATTGAGACAGATGGAGAAATCGAATCGAATTGAAACATGTGAAACTGTTGGTAAGAAATTGTCTCACCCCAGTGCTATGACTTGAATATAAGGAATATAAGACAGGATACAAGTATTACATGGCTGCTTAAGATAGAGATTTTTCTGAGTGTACTCCCAGAAAGCAATCTAACCATTGCATTTGGTTTTAGGGTCCACCTGGGGAACCTGGACCCCCAGGCCCATCATTGAACATGACCTTGACTCAACTCAAGGCAAGTGATTCATATCTTGATTGCCTGATAATAAATATATTATAAAATGGTTAAACAGGTCAATTTCCCAACCCATTTATCATGAGACCACCTAAGATATTTCTAAGTAGAAGCTTTTTCTTTTCTTTTTATCACTACCTTTAAAGAAATTCTGCTGAATTTGATAATGTATAGCGGGGGCATACAGACTCACAACTTTTCTCTTGTCAATATCCTCCAATGTCACATGTGTAACCTTTTTGTATTTAGGATTTGAATCTCTGTAATGGCAAATAAAAAAGACCAGTTTGGTGCATTTTTTGTAATTCTTTTTAATAGCAGATATATAAAATAGTCAGCACCT
Organism: Monocentris japonica; assembly: GCA_900323365.1. Lineage (NCBI taxonomy): Eukaryota > Metazoa > Chordata > Actinopteri > Trachichthyiformes > Monocentridae > Monocentris > Monocentris japonica. The sequence continues at coordinate 34,070 of OOFE01024166.1, read as the reverse complement.
CACTGAGTTTGCTCCTTGCAATGTTCCCTATCCCACAAGTTACGATAGTTGAGACTTTTTCCCTCATATTTCAAATATCCCAAAAATTGAAGCAACCTACTGGATCTCTTTCTGTGTCTAGGACCTGATGTACATTTCCGATAAGCCCAACTATCCACTGATCCAGAGCCTGCTGGAATCTCTGCAGCAGGAGCTTCGGCTGCTGGTGGACCCTCCTGATGGTAGCAAGGAGCACCCTGCCAGCACCTGCCTGGAGCTTTGGCTTTGTCACCCCAACTACACCAGCGGTCAGTCAGACACTAAGGCCTCATTCATATCTGCACTTTAAAACATTTGGAGAACCATTTTAGCACCTCTGAGTGAGTTCTCCTTCACTACAATTGTAAAGTCCACACTTGAGCTATATCATCAGGACTCATTTCACACTGCATGAGAACAAATCCAAACCTTTCTCAAATTGTCTGACAGAAAAAATCCATTTGTTTAGCTACCAAATCATGCTGCTCCATTGTTGCTGGATCTTCAATGATAATCAGTAATAAACCCTCTATGGCTTTTATACATTATGGATGTGCACCGTCACTGTAATGTTGCAAAACCAAACCAACCACAATGAAACCTCAGAAATGTAAATAAATATACATATATAAAGGTAGAAAGTGTGTATGAAGCCTGATTTTCTTGCCAGAGAATTTTCTTAGATATATTTCAGAATAGGGCGAGCCACAGTCTAGCATATTTTGGTCCTGGCTTATTTGTTGAAATGTGTTTCTAGGCACACCAGTGTGTTATATATAATAATTATGAGAATAAGCAGTGAGAACAAGACTCCAGCTGGAATTCCCAAGTTTGTTGTTACCTTTCATCCACCTTATTTTTTTTTTTTCTGTGAATAAAAAGCAAGGAGAAAGCATTTTCTCCTTCTCTAGTGTACTATGAGAGAGCCCCTGTGAGCTGGTCTCATGTGTCAAATCCATACTGTCACAGCACAGGTGACTAAAATGTGATGTTTTGATTGTTACACACACAGGACAGTAAAAGAATAATAACACTTGGTTTAAAAATGCTGATGTGATATGTAGGAAAACACACAAAATGAAAAAGTAAGTCATCGTTGCTCAGAATATGCATCAATGCACCTCACAATAAAGATATTACAAGGAAATGTTACAATAATTACCTGTGAATGCAAGGGACCTCTGGTAACTGCTCATGCGTCTAATGAATTAAGACGGTCTCAGTGAATATCACACATGACATGAAAGATGTAGGTTCCCTGTGCACAGTGGCTTCTTCTCAGGGGCTAGTGAGGGCAGGAACAATCGTACATGAAAGTATTCTGCCACACACCAACAGGCATCAAACCCGTTCCACTGCCTTCATGTCTTTAATGTTTCTTTAATACAGTGCAGTTCCTTGGTACGTTTCCAGGCTTCATCAGGTTTGCTCTTCCTGTCAGGTCTGAAGCCGTTCAGGGTGCGCTAGAATGCTTTCATCCATGAAGATCTTAATGAACTTGAGCATAACCTCTCTCTGCAGGAATGTATTACATCGACCCCAACCAGGGCAGCCCAGCAGATGCTCTGCTGGCCTACTGCAGCTTCTCTGGTGCATCAAAGCAGACCTGCCTTCATCCTCGGGATTCCCAGGTACAAAGACATTATCAGAGAAAGCCCTCAATGAGGTGCCTGCTAACTTCATGTAATACCTAAAACACCATAACTGATACAGAATAAGTCTTTATTATCATCAACATTTCAAGGGGTAGGCTGCCATGAGCAGCAGGGTGGTGCAGTGAGTAGGCAGACCATCCTTCATCTGCACTACCTGGGTTCAAGTGTCCATGTCAGCAAGCATAGCGTCATTGAGCAATACAATAAATCCCTACCAGCTCCAGGGGTGTTGTCTGCACTCTGACCCCCCTGTGGGTGGGGCAATGCGTGGATCAATAAAATGCCACATTAAGGAGGGCATGTGACACCTGACGCCCTGGTGAGTGCAGCTTGCCCATCGAGATGTTAGTGATAATAGTCTTCCTCTGTGTTGGAATTACTAGTGTGTGCAGATGTACTTTCAATTCCTAAAACGCCATCGCCACCAGCTCACCTCTCACCCTCACTACCCTAACCAGTGGTTGAACATTCAGTACTAAAATAAAACACTTGAGTCACTCAACCAAAGAATAATATGAATTGGTCTCGGGTACCTCAGAGTGAATGCATTTTAAGAATCCTTACTTAAAAGCAAATTGGATTCCTCTGCAATTTGCTTCTGTTTCATGCTTGAGCTGCATGCTGATCTGAAGTTCATCTGCTGCTGTCTATACCATTTCCCTCCATGAGTCACTTACATGATAGCAGGACTTGCATTCCAATTTTCATATTTGGTCTCCTTCTACTTTCCGCCTGCAGATGCCCATGAAAGCATGGATGGAAGAGTCTTCTACAGAGGGTTCTTTCCAGTGGCTTAGCAGGCTAGAGCAGGGATTTCAGGTGGGTAACTTCTATAGCATGAACCCGTCAAATAACAAATGTACCCTAACCCCATCTCCAGCAGTTATAACCTTGTTGTGTTAAGATCACTTAATTCATCATGAATGTACACCTCAATAAAATTACAAACTGCATCAACAAGCTATACCACATTAAAGTGAAAACAAAACCTGGATACAAAACCTGGATAAATCCTCTACATTCTTTTAACAACTCTTTAATACAAAAATAAATAATGTTAGTTTGTGCTAAAACAGAGTTTATGTTTTCTGTCTTATCTCTGGATTCCTTCAGCAAGAAAACACGGGAATGTAGACTTTAATGATGGGGTGTCTCCACGATGTGTTCAGCATGGGGTCGATGGTTTCACATTGGTTTTTCCACTGTGTTCAGTAAGCATTAAGACCATCAGATTTTCAGATGATTTTACAAATCCTAAGGGTATGTTTGCAGCATCAGGAAAATCAATTTAACTTCAAATGTAAGTGATAGGAATGATGCCCCTTTAACAGCGAGTTGGAGAATTGTTCAGTTTTGATCACGGCGGTGATGGTTATTCTTCTCCTATCAGTTTTACTATCCAGGTGCCGATGTGGTCCAGATGCGTTTCCTGAGACTGCACAGTAACACTGCCATCCAGAAGGTGACCTACTCCTGCCACCCAGGGCACAAACTAGGCCAGACAGACAGAGACGTCAAATTCCTTACTGATACAAGGAAGCAAAGTTACCTAGGAGCGCTTAAGGACTGTGTGGTACGTAAAAGGTGTTTCAGCTTGTGTCCACCAGGCACCTCTTTAACTAGCAGAGGCTTTGGGAACTGTTGGTCATGCCTACTGTCGTTTTTATGGAACTATTTACAACTTTGTGTTTGAAGCGATGGATGAACATGCTAAAAAAAACATGCTAAATTCTCAGGATCTTCTGCAGTGATGTAATGAGAGAAAGAAGCCAGCGCTGAAAAAGAGGTTCCTGGTCGACACGACCTTCTTTTTGTGGGGTTTAAATCTGTCCTTAAATCTCTAAAGGAGTTTATGGATGGTCAATCCCAAAAACTGGCTGCTCTGGGAACCTATATTCAGCATGACTTTGTTACTTTAAAATCTAGTCTCATAATTGTACTTTCAATACATACAAAAAAGGAATATTAGTTTCAGCTAATATTTAATTCTGTGTTCCGGATCATCCTTTTATAGAGATTCATTTTTTTCTTTCTGCTTTATAGTATATCATGATAATATCAAGATCATGATTTATTCTTTTTCTTGTTGTCTTTGTTATTCGTGGTAGAAGTAGTAGTAGTGGTAGTAGTGGTAGTAGAAGTAGTAGTAGTGGTGGTAGTGGTAGTAGAAATAGTAGTAGTAGTGGTGGTAGTAGAAGTTGTAGTGATAGTGGTAGTAGTAGTAGTGGTAGTATAAATAGTAGTGATAGTGGTAGTAGAAGTAGTAGTGGTAGTAGAAGTAGTAGTAGTAGTGGTGGTAGAAGTGGTGGTAGTAGAAGTAGTAGTAGTGGTAGTAGTGGTAGTAGAAGTAGTAGTAGTGGTGGTAGTGGTAGTAGAAATAGTAGTAGTAGTGGTGGTAGTGGTAGTAGAAATAGTAGTAGTAGTGGTGGTAGTAGAAGTAGTAGTGATAGTGGTAGTAGTAGTAGTGGTAGTATAAGTAGTAGTAGTAGTAGTAATAGAAGTAGTAGTGGTAGTA
>OOFE01024166.1:14471-28410 GCA_900323365.1 Monocentris japonica | reverse complement strand
CCCTTGTTTTGGGGGATCACGTCACATCTCTCAAGTTGAGTGACTCCACATAAATGAATTTCAGAGGGCATCAGTCTCCCCAAGCTCATGTTTGGGGAGTCAGTTTTGTTTACAGAGACGTTTATTGTGTATTGAATAATTTAAAATGTATGTTTTTTTTTTTATATATATCTTTTATATAAACTGGTTACTTTTCCGTTTGATTTTTCTTATGTTTTGTGGGCTTCTGTTATAGCCAGCCCGGTGTGGCATATACAAGTCAGGCTGTCCTAACTGACTGTTGTGTATCAAATGCAATGGGTTTGGTCTCTCAACAATGTGTTCTCCTTAGGGACACAGCTACTGTTGTCCCACTGGCCTTATGAGACCAAGTCACTAAACGTCCTCTGAGGTATCCACTGTGAGACCATTGCTTTAGTACTGTAAGGGAACCGAGTAGTTGTGTCACTTTTTTCAAGGTACCAGTCAAGTTTCATTTGAAAATGTATTTCATCATAAAACAGTAAATGGAGACATTTCATCTTATACACTATTGATGCTGTAGGCTACAGCAAGTCATTGTTTATTGTTTTACAATTTCTGATAATTTCATATTTTTTCATGTCTCAGGTATGATATCTTAATATGATATACACATGGACACTGAAGCTACGCAGCATGCTTATTGGTTTAGTAGTAGAGCATTAAAACAAAACGAGTTTGTTCAGGAAAGCTGCAGACTATCTGCGGTACTATCAGCCTCATTTACGCTACAGGACTAAAGAGAGACACCCGGGGATCACAACTCCACCCATTTCCTCCCAAAACAATTTGTTTTGCATCGTGTTGCCAGTTTGGCTATAGTGTAAAAGTAGCCTACTGCCAAACAGTGGCCCTGGTGTTATAAGCATTATTGGCCCGGGAGAGCCCTTCATTGGTCCTACAGTAAAAAGTGCCTATTGCCACTCCTGCTCAAACACTTGGCACTGAGTAATTGCCCCAGTTTCTACTTCATTCAATCCAAGAAGTGCTTAGGTCCAGAGAAAAGAAACAAGCCCTCTAGCGTATCAGCAGAATCAAAATGTGGTGTTTGTTTCACAAAGCAGGTCAGTAGTGAGTGATCACCAACACTGTTGTGTACAGTCTGCAGAAGAGTCAAGCATACAGAACGGAGTAAGGTCTCAGGGAGTTCAGGGCCAGAAGCATTTGTGATGAAAATGTAGTCTACCGATACAGCCTGCACATCAGCTCTTCAGCCTGAAAATACCAAAGCTTCAGTTTCTTTGCCTGTACCAAACTCTCAGCTCTGGAGAACCTGAGGGCTTGTACCAAGAATTGTATGACTGCTACTTACCAGGGCAGAACCGTTGCTATTTTTAACATGGCACTCCAAAGAATCGGGTTAGATCAAAGTCGAGGCATCTTAACTCATTGTATGACTGCTGCAGTAACTGGGCATAGATTTTGTGAGGCTATTTTTAACATGTCACTCCAAAGGATCAACCCTGGTGCTGGAATTCATTCATTTTGGAATTTAGATTTATCATATCATCATTCAATATGATTGCCTTAGCTGGCTGAGACTGATCATTGGTACTTTTTATTGACCCTTTACTTGTTTTGTACAAATTATCATTATTGAAAAGAGGAAATGACATGCTGGACATCTGTCTTGTGTGTGATAAATCCATCAGCTCGTTCATAGAAATGTATCAGCTGAATTAAAAAAAAAAAAAAAAAATGCACATACCCGAATGTTGACTCCATTTATTTTGTGGTCTCAGATAAAGTGCCTAACCAGTTTGCTCTGTAATAAATGGGAGTGTGGAGTTTTGTTTGATGGCAGAGTATGGGTTAAAAGTCAACAATCAATCAGTCACAACACGTGGTCACGTCATGTGACGCACAGACCCGTCACTCGTGAGCTGTCACTTTCCGCATCTAACTCGAGACGCTGGCTTCTCACTAGCTAACTTTAGCATTGTATCCTGCAGTGCATTAACGTTGATCTCACGTGCGACAGAAGATCGTCTCGCGTTGACAATCGGACCAACCCCTACGTTACATGTTGGTCCGTTTGGAAACAAGTCGAAGAGCAAGCGAGCCTGTTGTAGCTAACTTGGCTAACAGATGGTTAGCTCACTGGCTAATAACGTTACCGTGATCCAGCCAACCAGGCACAGAGGTGAGGGAGAGGGCGATGAACCGCTAACTAACTAATGCGAGCCAGACATCCATCTTTGCAGCTTGCCGTCATCAATACAGTGAGTCTATCGACTTTCCCTGGGCTCGATACGAGTCGATTCCCGACGTTAGCGTTAATGTTTACATGATACCGTAGTGGTGGTATTGTACTTTGTTTTTATTTGTTCATGCATGGACCCCTGGACTCCTAACGTTACATTGTAGTAGCCAGTATTAATATAGTGTGGTGATCTAACCGGTAGCGTATTCACCTGTCTTCGTCACCTACTTCCTCTTGGTGCTCTGCCAGGGGATGTGACCTGCTGCTGGGATGGACTCAGTTAAATACAATTCTGCAGCAAATAACCATGGTGAGGCTAATTGGATTTCCACCTCTCCCAGGGCAGCTTCTATGACCTATGACTGCCCCTCCACACCGGAGAGATGTACCCCCCTTCCAGAGAGGACTTCATCTCTCTGACACTCAGTGACCAGCACAGCCGCACTTACAACAATGGCAAGCACCGCAGACAGTCCTGTTGGAGGGTGAGTGGTCCTGTGTAGTGCAACATGCCAATCATGACACTAACATATAATCATAAGCCTCAGCTTCAGAGTAAAAAGACCATATTTGCAGTCACCTTGCTCATATTTGAAATGTTTACCTTTTAGGCATTGAAGCACACCCTGGAGACTCATACAGTGATTGAGCAGGGGAGAGATTGTGTTTTGCTCAAGGACACATCAACACATGGCTGTTGCAGTGATCAAACCTGTGACCTTTAAGTCACGGGATAGCCTTTCTAACCACTATTGCACCTTGATGCACATAATTGGCGTGTAAAATATTGAACACTGACCAAAATCTTCAAATCTAGTGAATAAATTGAAGGCTTGTGTTGCAGCCTTGACGTTCACACTACAAGCAACTTGGTTGATGGGTCACTCTATTCCCACCCATTTTGGGTGGTGCGAGAGGCTTTTATTGCATCTATTTAGTGGTTTCATGCAGCTACAAAGTTTTAAACAGTCAAATCTTGTATTTTTCACCCCTTTGGTATTGGCTTTCATAACGAAGAGTGAACATAGCTGGCAGGTGCTAATTAGCAGTAATCAAAAATAAACAGAAAAGATTCAATAAAATGACTTCAGAGCTCAACATGAACCCTAACAATGGATGCACTTGTTCCTGAATCATCGTTTTTGAGAGTTTTTTTTTCCTGTAGTCTTTAAAATAAAAGTTGTAGAGAACTGGGAAGCTTTGAATGGCCGTATTCAACTTCTCATCTGTTTTGCACTCAAACTATTGTTCATGAAATGAAATCTCACCGGTTGGGAATCAAGGAAGCGCGGAAATCTGATCTGCTGTTTACGGCCAACAACTGTGAACAGTTCAGCCGCGGCCAACTTCCCTCGGTCGACAAGCTTGTAGAGAGTCCACACATTGTCTGACTTTCCCTGGTTGCTCAGCTCTAAAGGAAATGAGTGGACTTTTGGGTTGCTTGCAGTGTGAACGCACAGTTACAGTACTTCAGCATTCACAAAGTAGCACATGTTATGCCTCTGATAAATCTGAGACTACAGCTGCAAGCATCCACCAAACAGCATTTTCTGCATTTCTGATACCTCTGCTGAGACATACCTCTCATATCTCTCTCCTGCCTGGGTTTGACTATAAGACAGAAGACACTTTGGATAAAAGCATCCACCAAACACCATATTATGTTTCTGATCACTCCCTTGACATACGACAAGTTCTGTTTGTCTGTCTTTCTGGCTCCCCCCACCTTTTTATGTCTGTCTGTTGTGACAAATGGATATTATGGGTTTCGATCTTTCCCTCTTACACCACTGTCTCTCCTCTCTCTGTCTCTTCTTACATCTCACTACCTCTCACCCCCATCCCTGTTCTGCCTGGGGTTGATTATGTTGCTGGTTTCTTGTGTTGTGACATTTACCTCATGTCTCACACTTTTGTTTGCTAGTTCTTGCTCAGGCGTAGTGTTCCCTCCTTCCCCACATTACCCTCATATACTTGTGCAACCGGTCTTGCAGTCTTTATATTTAGGGTGTCCAAGGGTCAGAAAAACTCTGAAAAGTCTAAAAATAAATTACCTAAATGTAAGGCCTTAAAATTTTTACGTCTTTAATAAATTCCAGGTAGCATTAAAACAGTCTTATAAAGACTTCAATTAAATTTGGCTTTCTAAAGCGTGCAGATACCCTGATAATTCCTTATCATTTCAGTCACTTCATCACAATTGTTTCTAGCATTTCTTTTTCCCGTGACACTATTGCTAAAGTGTTATTGGTATAAAGAGGACAATTCAGGTCAGGTGTCTGTGACTTCACTCCTCTGTCCCTGTCTGCTATCAAACTTCATCATTGTTTCCAGCACTTGGGAACATCATGTTCTCGAAATCATGTATTTTCTTTGAGTGGCACGGTGACTCATTGTACTTGTTTTAGCATTTTTGAACAGTGTCAGAATAATGTAAAACAGCCATCATAATCTAATAATTCTCCCAATCATGTAAAATCCTGCACGGTCATCACCTCACAGCAAGCCAGGTGACAATGCAGTGCTTGTTTGCGTGTTCACGTGGGTTTCCTCCGGGTTCTCCGGTTTCCTCCCACAGTCCAAAGACTTGCAAGTCAGGTGGATTGGCGACTCTAAATTGCCCATTGATGTGAATCAGAGTGTGATGGCGTTCGCCCTGTGATGACCTGTCCAGTGCGTTCCCCTACCTTCGGCCTAGTGCATGCTGGGATAGGATCCAGCTTGCCATTGACCCTGAAAAGGATTAAAGCGGATAAAGAAAATGAATGTCTCTTCTTTATTGAGCAGTATCTAAGTAATCAAGGGAAGTAAAATGTTCTATTTTCGAGACGATGAGCTATGAACCTCCACACCTCTTCACGTAATCAGAAAGACCTATACATAATTGCACTGTGCACAAATGCACTATGGGACTGTACAGAATCTGTACTTGTTTTAGCTAAATGATATCAGTGTTGAATGAGACATTGGCAAAAAAGAAAATGCATCTTGTTTTCCATCATGTCTCACTGATGATTCGTCAGCCAGTTGTTTTGTGGTGGTGTACAGGTGTTAATTAGACTAGGTAGCCTAGCATACCTTGAACACAGTGGCACCACTCAAGCTTGCCTATTAGTTTTCTCTCTTGAGAGACCATGCCTGTGTCCCTCCCTCTTTGTTGCTGGGTTGTGCTGGTTAGACTGTTTATTTGTGCGCTATGTGAGTGGGCTTACAGCGTCAAGTGGAGCAAGATGTTAAGGTTATACAGGGTAAGCCAAGCACATTTTGTTTGGTTTTCAGATTTTATTGGACAGCGTAGGGTAAGCTATCAAGTACTAGATAAATATCAAGTTAGCCTTTATCCAAGAGGTTCTTTTTTCATGTTTCAGATGTAAGGAAGAGAATTTTGGCTTTTGGCTATTGATTACAATTTGGGCTATTTTGCCTCCCCTTTCAGTTTGACTAACCAGTACCAGGATAACCATCAGGCTATTATAGCATTTATTTTCCTTCTGTCACCATGGTATTTTGAAAGGAGGCCCTAAGAGGAACTGTAGGATATTTTGGAGAGGTATGAAGGTGTGAGAAGTTGCTGCTTTCCGGACTTAGGGGGAATCTGCCTGCAAGTTGGACCAACACGATGTATGCTATTGATTTGAAAATGGACCTGTTTGAAATGTTTTAGCGCAGCTAGTCCTAGTTGTTTATCTGCCTGCAGAAATGGAAGCAGCTGTCTCGGCTGCAGCGGAGTCTCATCCTGTTCCTACTGGCTCTGCTGCTCATATTTGGGCTGCTCTCCTATCCCAGCCTCACAGAGCAGTGGAGAGGTAAGCGATGCCCACACAAAGCTAAGTTCAAACACACACACATGCAGACGAACTGACACGTTGGCGAAGTCTGTCTGTTGTTAATTCTAATCGTGTTGCTGCATGACTAATCGAAGCTGATGAGTTGGATGTTGGCCTATTTGTTATTGTTTTGGTGGTGATAATGAATTGCAAGAACACCACAGAATGCTGTGATATTTTCCTCTTTGTATTTTGTGCATGTGTGTGCGCAAACCTGCTTGCTTGTGCGTTTACTGTCACTTTTTGTATGAGCACACGTTCATGTTTATTCTGTGTGTGTAGGCTTGTCTGACAGGGAGGACTGGCTGGAGCTGGATGACAAAGAGTTGAAGGCCATGCCTCAAGGGGTGAAGCCTGTGGTGGGGCCAGCCATTGGCAAGGCTCCAGTCAATGCAGAAGGGCCAGATCTGAGGCCAGCTGTGGGTCCAGGGCTCATTCCAGATGTCATTGCAGAACCTCAACGACCAAAAGTCCCCATTCTGCCTAAGCCTCCCATTAAGGTTAGGGTTGTCACAATACTATATCCTCTGTAATTCAATGCAGCATTGGTGCTTGGGGGTGATTGTAGTTCCACATCCGTCCCTATTTTGGTCCCAGTTATTATTTTAGGGTTGCGGTGTGAAAATCATTCTGTTGTGTGCTTTATCATGATAGAAACATTTATTCTAAACCTTAGGGCTGCACATCTTGTGTCTATAGGAAAAGATGGCACAAATTTTACTCAAAGGATCATTCCAGTATGATTGGATTTTTTTTCTATGTTATCTATCCATGTACTGTTTCTACATGCATACGGCACGATATAGCCAAGATATTTTTATATCAGTTTGTCCAACCTCTCAGGCTCATTCGCTCCCATTAAATTCCAAATGGTATAGAAAACAACTCCCAAGACGTCTACTTCTTTGGTGAAGTTAGTCCAACACTGCGACCCCATCACGTAAAATGAAATGAAATTAAAGCTAAGCTAGATTTTACACAATTTAATTTGCTGCCTTTTTCTTTATTGGGAGCAACTTGTAATATTTAGACAGTTCTTGTAATCGAAAACACTTGCTTTTAAAAACAACTAAAGTAAAGGAAAAATACCTTAAATTTTGGTGCATCAAGCCATAACATTGCTTTTAATACTTTAAAAAAGTTTAGTTTCTAGATTGCAGGAGTTTGGGAACGTTTACGAACAATTTTCTTTGGTAATGGATTGACTCAACACAATTTGGACAAAAGAGCCCCGTTGCACGTTAATCTCTTACTGTTGCATCCTTACAAACTACTGAACTGCTATAAATCATACTTTGGATATTAAAGCTGCACTAGGCACCTGTTTGGATTTTGAGGACTTCAGTACCCAGAAATCATGTAATGTGATGGCAGAATATTACGCACTCCTTGGACCTAAATTTCTTCTTCTTAGTGGCTGGTGGGGGTAGAGGTGATGAAGAGGTTCAGCCATTGTTGGTGACTCCACCTTGTTCTTGATGCTTGAAAGTTGCTGCTGTTTAGGAACAAGTTTGTATTTCATTCATTTGTCATTTCCTGTGTTTGGAGAACATTTCCAACCAGTGACCATAGTAATAGCAAGAGTAATGATGACATGGTTTCAGACTGTCTCCAACCAGCAGATTCTTTTGAACAATGCCAGCTTGATTGGTGGAGAGCGAGGGAAGAAGAGGGTGTGTCTGTAAAACCGTGGGCAGGGGAGATGAGCCTACTAGCTAGCTAACATTACACCTTGGAGAGTGATACAGAGTCTCAGGGCAGTTTTGCCACGGAGGTTCTTTTGAGGTGGAGGATTTCTCTCCTCAGTGACTCCACCCATCTCCAGTCGGGGTCGTCAACATTTTAAAACATTTCTTCCCACTCAGCTCATGCTAACCCTAAATCTTTGGTATTCGGGCACCAATTGGGGTGGAGCTGGCAGTGCAGCAGAGCGGAAATTTTCATCTGAAGCGGGCAAGACATATTTTTAAAATTTTTTTTTTTTTTTTGCAGTGAAAGCAGCCTGCTGAAATTATATCTGCAATATTGAATTTATGTCCACTATTGATGTGCTTCACCATATAGAAGTCAAGTATGTTTACAGCTCAAAAAATGTGATTTAGTGTTGTATATCTTGATTCTACGGCATTTCAACTATGAGGGATGGGACACTCGAGATGGGGGTATTTTTACATAAAATCTTGTATTGTGCAGCTTTAAGATGCAACTTTAAAAAAAACAACAAATGATACACCTGCTGCTGCCCTATATGGGCCATAAATTGTGATACTCCTCTCAGGATACTTTCTGCTCAGGCTGCAGTTCTTCAGAATCTTTAGTATTATAAATATTATGATGGTTTGGTATCACTATTGGTATTGTGATACTACGCTATCTAACTGTAGTGCTGCATTCATATACTCTGAATTGAATCTACTTCCTTCTATGGCAGATTTGTTTGTGTTTGTTTATCCACAGAAACGGTCATTCCCAAACAAGAGAGGTCCACCAAGCCTGCAGAAAGGGGGAAATGTGTCAGACTCAATGGGGAGGGAAAAGCAGAAGGTAGTGAAAGCTGAAGAAGGAGAAGAGGAGGACAACGGAGAGAAGAAGATTGTCAGGTGATCTGGTTATTATATTCTTAAAACCGCCAAATAGCATTGCAAAATGGTTTGGTAATATCCCTCACAATAACAAATGCAACATATAATTATTGCAGGCATACAAGTTACACTTATCATTAAAAATAATTGAACTTAATGGCTATCATGAAATCTGAGCTGAAGCTGATTTTAGTGTAACAGTTTTTAGGATGCACTCATTATTTTTTACCTATTAAAGAGCCAATTTCAGGTCAATCAGTCAGGGTGAGACTCTTGAGTGAGACCTATACATGGGTGCTATCAAACTTGGTGTGGTAAAAATGAAAAAATGTCTGTTTTTATTTTACTGAAGAATACAAATTATTGTGGTCCAATTCTGCTGAGAAAAGTAGATAACATGTATACTATATGACATGGTGCAGAAAATGTTTTACTCTATCACATAATGAAATACTAAATGTAAGCACATTTCATTATGTGATAAAGAAACTTTTCATTTGAAAAGCACTATCAAATTCAAAGTACCAGAAGTAGTATCGGCATGAACAATTTTCCAGCACTACCCAGCCCAAGTGATTCATGGAAGTAAATGGTTCAGAACCACTTAGAAATGACCCAGATGTATGATGCAGTTTGCTTTTGCATCCAGCTGGCGAGGAGCGATGATAGAAGCAGACCAGGCCACAGAACCTCTCCCCTCAGCCAATGAGAAAGAAGCTGCCGTGCCCCCTGTGCAAGCCAACCCTGATACTACTGATCCACTGGCACCAGGTCTGTACATCACTACATTTACATTTTTTTGTATTGTTGGTTTTTAGCTGACAGTCTTAACAAGATCAAGATGTGGTGGAAATCTTAGAACTCCAACCTAGGTTCGTCAACCTTAATGTCAATCATCAACAGACACAAGACAACAATTCGGTGAGTAGATTTAATACGTATATACGAGAAGAAAGAAAGCGAGACCACATCAGTGATGGTGCGGAGGCAAACCTTCTCCAACATACAGACATTACAGGGGAGCTTATATAGTTCTAAACTAACTGCACTAAAACACTAAATGATTGCGGTAATAAAGCAATAAAAAGGGAAATAAGTCAAAGGTGAGGGAGGACATCTGCTGACCTAAGACTGACTCAAGAGTAACCCAAAAACAGGAGATAATAAAACAATGAAAGGAGAACCAATCTCAAATACAGATGTCACATGGAAGCATGTGGTTTTCTGCGTAATATTCTACATAGGAATACCTTTTCACTATGGTGCAGTGTCTTTAACTAATGTCACCCTGCCTCCCCCATTACTACCTAAACACTTGCGCCTTTCTCTTTTGTGTTGTACCCGTACTGCTCTTGTTTCAGTACAAACATTCCTGAAATGTCTCAAAATTCCTGAAATGTCTCAAAATTCCAGAGGAAGAAAAACATTCCCAGACCAGGACACTCCCATGCTTGGTCACAGGGATAAGGTTTTGGGTTGTCACCAACCATGGCAACCAGACCAACCATTTTAGTTATCTGTCCAGGGAACAGAATTAGCTCTTTTTAGACAGTAGCTGGTTGCCCTTGCATGAATGCCATTTCTATTCAGTGTTCTTCTTATTGTTGACAGATACACAATGACATCAGATGGAGCAACAAAGGCTTGTAGATCCAATGTCTTGCTAGGATTGAGGACCTAAAGCACTGTTATAACATGGGTTCCTTCAACTCATTTCACTGATGCAAGATTATATTTCCATTCCCTTTTTTTTTTTGTTTTTGAACAAAAGTGTAAATTGCTCACAGCTAACCAGGACACATTAAAAAACATTTACTAATCTCTACCTCAAACCCAAGCCTAAGATTCACGTGGCACCTCAAACCATGTATGTGCCTCCTACTGCACCCCGAGGCAGTTGCCAAGAAATGGAAACAAAAGGACAAAAGCACCTATCAAACAGCGATGCAGGGGAGGTGTAGTTGGTTAGCGCTAAATAGGTCACAGCTTATCATGAATTATGTGCTTGTTAACTTCAAGAGCATGATAAACTCAGAGCAGTGTCAGGGACATGCAACAGCGCGTTCTATCTATTGAAAATAATGAGAAAATGAAATCCAAGCTGTGAAGAGAGGTTCCCAGTGGAGACACAGTCTTCTAGCATTACACTTTAATTTCTTATTTCTTATTTGTCGTCCTGTGTGTGCATTTTTCTGTGTGCATGCCTGTCTATAGGTTCAGTTGGACCCGTGGACAGGCTGGAGGCAGTGCGTGACGCCTTCAGACATGCGTGGAAGGGCTATAAGGAATATGCCTGGGGCCACGACGAGCTCAAGCCTGTCTCGAAGTCCTTTGGGGAGTGGTTTGGCCTCGGTTTGACACTCGTTGATTCTCTGGACACCATGTGGATTCTGGGACTGAAAGAAGGTACTGCGCATCACATCTGACCTCTCTCGAGTGTGTTACCGCTCAGTCATGTCACCTTAGAGATAAAACCATCCCTTCTGTTTGCTTGTGGTAAATCGAATGTGATTCTATCTCTGTCTGTTGCTTCCTCTCACTTTCTGTTTGTCCACATCTCTGCTCCTCTCCATGAAGAGTTTGAAGAGGCAAGGAACTGGGTGGAAAAAGAGCTGTCCTTCTCAAAGAACATTGATGTGAACCTTTTTGAGAGTACCATCCGAATCCTAGGGGGCCTGCTGAGCACCTACCACCTAACAGGGGACCAACTCTTCCTAGAAAAGGCTGTGAGTCAACCCTCTATAGAAATCTTCATTGTCATGGTTTCTTCTGTTCTTCTGTTCTTTTGGAGATTAGGACTGACTCCATACATCAATAAATACAGCAATAAAAATAATGTTCCACCCAAGAGAGTCAAATGAGTTTCTTACTGAGTTAACTTTTTAATTGAATGGGGAAAGAAATGTCGGAGCAGCATTAATCTAACTAAATTCAAACATACTTTGCTCTAAGTAAGAAGAAAAGCTTTTTTTTCCCTTTTTCAATTTTGCTTTTTTCTCTCTAAACTTACAGAAAGACATTGGTTCCAGGTTGATGCCCGCCTTCAAAACACCCTCCAAGATCCCGTTCTCAGATGTCAACATCGGGAAGGGAACAGCCCACCCCCCTCGATGGACGTCAGACAGCACCCTCGCTGAGGTCACAAGCATCCAGCTGGAATTCAGGGAACTAAGCCGCCTCACCCAGGACCCACATTATCAGGTGGGGACACAAGGTGGTGCTCCATAACACTACTATGAATCATGAGTACTACATGTGTCAAATAATTTTGCTATGGCATTACTTCAAGTTCTGCGAGAGGGAGTGAAAGAAGGTTGGAGGCAGAGTCTACAGTATGTATTAAATGTTATTCTAGAGCGAGGGTTTCGGGTCAGTTGAAATGTGACAGCCACTGCAGCTCACAATGACTTGTGTGAAAGTTGAAAGTGAAAAGTGAGAGTGAAAAGCATGAGCTAGGATTTGCTGTACATCCATCATTTTGTCAGTTATGAGAGAGTCCAATAACTAGAGCTTTACGTGTGCCTGAAAATTTTAGCTCAGCCTGACACTTGAATAATTTCTGTCCAGACGTGAGGCGAGCCTATGGGATGTATCTTTTGATGATCCCAATTGCATCAAAGCCTGAAATTCAGGATAATTTTAAACTCATAATTTTCCTATAACAGTATGTATCAAAAATATGAACCCAAACTCAAGCAGTAAATGAGCCAGTTGGGTTTAGTTGCATCATCTCGGGCATAGGGCGTAATCAGTATTTCTCCCCTCTTTCCAGGAGGTGGTGAATGAGGTAATGAAGCTGGTCCACAAGCTGCCAGGGAAGCATGATGGCCTGGTGCCCATGTTCATCAACACCAACAGTGGCCAGTTCACACACAAAGGAGTGTTCACGCTGGGCGCCAGGGCAGACAGCTACTATGAGTATCTGCTCAAACAGTGGATCCAGGGAGGCAAAACAGAAGACGAGTAATTGCGACTTTAACTGCATGAGTTTCTATTTTGTGCTCTGTGGCAGTTAGGGATTCTGGAACAACATGAGGCCTCGTGAGCTGTAGAAAAACAACTTCACAGAATCACTTGAATCACTTTCATCTAGTCTACAAGAATTTGTCTTTGCAACATTGATGCAGAGACGTGTACAAGTTGAGTTTCATAGTACATACTGACACCCAATACAGTCATGTTATCCTTGGACTATACGTCTTGTACTGTCCCTTACAGTGCTATGGGTCAGTGTAAGACATAATATGGACAGCAGAGAAAATGTATACATTTGTGTATATAGCTGTATGCAGGCAAGCTATATAGCATAGAGAATGGCTGTAGCTGAACCAGATCACAACAGATTGATATTTACTTGTTTGTTTTTGTTGTTTTTTCTCAGTCTGTTGGAAGACTACCTTCAGGCTGTGGAGGGTGTGAAAAAGCACCTTCTGAGACAGACAGGGCCCAGCAGATTGACCTTCGTAGGAGAGTTGTCCCACAACCGCTTCAACCCCAAGATGGTAATATAGATGCTCCACATACACAACTCATCACAACTCAAAAGCCACTCAACACAACCGCCTTGTTGAGTCAATCAGTCTCTCGGTCTCTCTCTCTGACAACCAGCCAGTCAAATAAATTCCAATGCCTCACTAACGTCATTTCTTCATTTCTCCTCTCAGTCCCATTACTTCTGATTCTACCTCTCCGTCCATCCCTCCCTTTCAGGACCACCTGGTGTGCTTCCTGCCAGGGACCTTGGCGCTGGGGGCCCACAATGGCCTCCCAGGGGATCACATGGATCTGGCTGTGCAGCTGATTGAGACCTGTCACCAGATGTATGCACAGATGGAGACTGGACTGAGCCCTGAGATCGCACACTTCAACCTGCAGCCCCGTGATGGGCGTGACGTTGATGTCAAGGTCGGTGACAACCAGTGGAAATTCACCATTTTCTTTTTTGTCTTTCAGGTTGCCTCATTGCCCTGACCTCATTTATTTAGAGCGAGAATGACCCTTCCTTGCGTGTTTAAAACCTACATTGATACGTTGATGTTTGGTGTGTGAGTGAAAGACAAATTTGCAGTGATCCTAAGAACAGTAGATAGTGATTCTCAATAATGTGGACTTCCTTATGTGGTCATGATGACAGGGCTTCCTAGTGGCTCAGTGGTCTAAGGTGCATACCACATAACTGCGACGTCCTAGGTTTGAATCTGGCCTTGGACCTTTGTCGCACATCATCCCCACTCTCTCACCCAATCTTCTCTCTCTACTAACTATCAAAAAAAGGCAAAAATGCCCCCCCCCCAAAAAAAAAAAAA
>OOFE01024166.1:0-14451 GCA_900323365.1 Monocentris japonica | reverse complement strand
AGTCATATTGGCAAAGGTAAACAATTTTTTTCAAAAAAAATGTTTACTAACTCAGAGCAGTTCATTGACTCATCTGCTGACACGAGAGAGTAGTAAAGTAGCTTTGTGAGAGAAATGAATAGAAACACACTACGCCTACACCACTACACTGTGTGTGTCTGATGGCAAAAGCCCAGTCACCTTTAGTCTTAAGGTGTAAGTCTAAGGAGTTGACATTACAGTCTGTAATTTGAAATATATTGTCTGTGTAAGTGAATGTTCTTTGGACTTTGGAGACAAAGTAATCCAATCCATCCTGAAAGTAAAGAGAGTTCACTGCTGATTTTAGCACATTGTGACAGTCACCTTCCCAACCCTGCTCAGAGCTCATGTCATTTTTCATTAAGAGTTCAATGTTTTTCAAAACATCCAATGTTTCTTGTACTTCTCTCTATTGCTCCCTTAATTAACCTCACCTAAAAGTATGGAATACCTCATGTGCACATTCATTTTCTTCCTTTCTTCTTATAGGATAAAAATGTAGGATACAAATATCACATCATGGAAGTTCATATGAGTTTCATTCCAAAATGAGATATCCAGTGTTTGAAATGGGGATGCAAGTTGGGTGACAAATTGGTCGCGCTTTGAAAGACTGAATCCCCTATGTTTTAGACATTTTTATGGGTGATCTTCAGGTAGTGGTTTCTGCTGAATTGGATACATGGAGTTTGGGGATATGGAAGTTTTTCATTTGGAGTTTCAAAGTTAGAAGTGTCAGATCTAGCCCTGGGGTCTTTCAAAACATCTGTTTCTTTTCTGATTCTTTTTCACACTTTCCAAAATGCTCTGAACACTTCCTGAGCTACTTTTACTTTTCACTAAAGCATAGAAATGCCAGGGCTGCTGTTGTCCCGCTGCCTTTTGTGCGTGCATATCATGCATTTTGACTCTGCACTTCCCTTGACTCTTGAAAAAAAAACATTTTTAAATCTCATTGGGACTGCTTGGTTGAATAAAGGTCACACAGAGAGATCAGTCTGTCTATCTGACCATTTTTAATAAGTTGATATTCATTGACACCCTCTTCTTCACCCCCCCAGACCGCAGACAGACACAACCTGCTGCGACCAGAAACAGTGGAAAGCCTGTTCTACATGTACAGGTTCACAAAGGACACAAAGTACAGAGACTGGGGGTGGGACATACTCCAGAGCTTCAACAAGTACACCAAGGTATGGGCAACTGACACCATAGACAGCCTGTTTTACCATGTCATTTAACAAGTCAGGCCTTGATATTATTTTGTTGTGTGAATAGTCATGACAGAACTGATTGTTAGTGGGTCTACATCCATTTTCAGGGACTTTTTGAAAAGCTTCTAGGGAAAACCTAACCTGCTTTGACCACCCATGGAGTTGGGTTTACCACATTACATTTACCACAATACAATTCAGGTATTATAAGATACATTTTCAATCACAGAAATGTATACTAAATTGAATACTTTCCTGTAAGTGTCTTATCTTTCTGCTACTCATTGTATTGTATTATGTGTCACCTAAGTGGGGTAAGACAAAGCATGAAAGGTATTTGCAAATAAAGTTTGGTCTGGGTCTTGGGTCCTCCATATGAGTTCATTTTCCAAAACATTATGTCCAGTTTGGAGAGGAAATGATCACCTTAAGTTCATCATTCAATAACTCTAAACTATTTTTACTGTTTGTAAAGGTGTTATCATTTTGTTGTGCAAGGATGTAAGTTATCGACTATCCTTGAAAAAGTAGGGAAATTTGTTGTCATTTTGTTCTTTTCATTGAATGGTTGATATCTCTTTTTGGAACAAAAGTCTTCATACACAGTGTCTGGCTGTCCACTATCATGAAAAATCAATACAATGCTTGAGGAGAGTGAACTGTCAACGCTGTAAAGACAAGCTATTACTACTCACGGTTCAGTTTCTGCTCGGTGTTGACTTTAAAACAGAGCAGATATTGAACTGTGCATCTAACTGGCTTATTGAGCTGTAATTACAGATGTCAAAGTATTTTCTAGTGTCTTGTATTCATTTACCATCCTACCCAATACCTCTCCTCCTCCTCCAGGTCTCCAGTGGTGGCTACACCTCCATTAACAACGTCAGAGACCCTGCCAACCCAGGCCCCAGGGACAAGATGGAGAGTTTTTTCCTGGGTGAGACACTGAAGTACTTGTACCTGCTTTTTTCTGACGACATGGAGCTGCTCAATCTAGACAAGTACGTCTTCAACACAGAGGCCCACCCTCTCCCCATCTGGCCCTCTTCGCCCAAGTGACACGTTACCATAGAGGACCTGTCTATAAACAGCCATCCCGCAGAGTCCTGTGTTCGTCCCAGGCTTTTGTTGCCAAATCAAAAGCCTCTCCCTGGATTTGTCCAGGCTATTGAGCAGTAAAACAGTACAACTCTGCAGTCCACATGTACTTTGATATGTTTCCATGTGGAGGAGTTTATTTTTTGGAGGTGTTTTTTTTTCTAATGGAAGGCGGTTTAAGATGGAGCTGGTCTCTAACGTAAAATGCTTTTTGAAAAATTCAGTGCACAGATTTGGCTAGCTAGTGCTAACAAGAAGCAGGACGAGGGCTGTTGTACTGGTGTGAACGGGAGAATGAGGATTGTCATTTTACAGCTGGGTAGTTTTCTGTGCATGTGGTAACAACAATCATGTCCTTCCGCTGACTTTTGCTTTGCCATGTGAGGTAATAACCTCATTAATCCTAGCAAGGTGTCATGTCTGTACCTTGGGTCACCACTGATCTGATTGAAGATGATGGGGAATTATGTTGAAAGGCAATTTGGAATATTGACCTCACCCATTCATTTCTGTTATATCACTGGTCTTTTTAAGAAACAATAACCACTGATGGAAGTGCATGGAGAGTTCAGCTAAAAGCATACCTAAACAGACTGCTCAGGACAAGGAATCATTCTTTCTTTGTAAGCCTCTGCATTTTGGAGGGCCACATCCAGCACACTGGCTCAGGTACAAAAATAAGAGAAAAAGAATGTGGTGGAAAGTTAATGGCTAGCTAGCTAAGCATTTCCTAAGTCAGCATCCTGCAGGCTTCCAGTCCACATTCAGTCAGTAAATTAATTTAAACTTAATTGAAATTTAAAGGGAAAATTGACAGAACTTGCCTCAATTTAAAGGAAAGATCCACCTAAAACACTTTAACACTATTAAACAGCTACTGGTGATGTACCTTTTCATATTTGTTGTTTGGTGGTGTATTTTTCTTATTGCAGCAGCTTATTCCAGATAACTGGCCAAACGTGGATGGCGTAACATCACGTCAAGATATTTTGCCTTACAACCGTGGAAACTCTAGTCTGGTCAAAGCACTCTTATAATTGTCTGTCTCTGTCCAGATTTTGCTGCCTACTGCGATTCTATAGACATGTTGAATTAGATGTCAGGCACTGAAAAACTCCTTCCAACTGATTCCTTCCAACTGAGGCTGACAAACTCGGACTGCTCATTGCACACCAAATGATTCTGCCAAAGTGCAATGCAGAAAAGTTATTTTTCTTGAAACAAGGGAAATCTGCCAATGGGGTGAGATCATTGTTTTTATTGCAACTTCACTTGTTTCTGGGAGCAAGTAATAATATCTTGAAATGAAGCGGAAAACTAGTGTCAAGTTACTGTAATTGAATTGAAGAGAATGCTTATGATTGGAAATGTGAAGTGCCCTGCACCCAATTGCAATTATTTTTGACTTTCTTTAAGAAAAATAAGTTTTAAAGACTCCGGATGAAATCAGTGGTTAAGATGGCGTATTTTGCAGTCTGCTGAGTGAATGTGTAGCCTTTGGGCCTAGCCTGATTCTGTTACTGTTACCAAGATGGACCATTTGAAGGATTACACTGTGAAGCCCCAGAATATATTGCACTTTTAATCTTAAAAATGGATTTAATGTTAAGTTAATAGGCATCACCCTCGTGCATGCAGGTGAGTCCATGTGTTTCCTCTGTGATTCTACGTAGCAGTGGTAATACAAACTTCTAAACATTACTGTGGGATTGGCAGTGGTCTTGCTGTGGTGGTCCATCACTGCCTCGTGGATTCAGAGGAAACAAGGTGTTTGCCGTAGCCTAATTGTTTAAAGGTAAAAAACGATACTGAAATCCAATGAATGAAAAAGTCCTGAATGATTTACACTTGGGACTAATTCTACAATGACAGCTATTTATTTTGATTTGTGTTTATGATGAATGTGGACCTTTATTCTTTGAATTTGTTCTTTTATATTGTCAGTGAGTGCGACCCTTTTGTTTCATAGTATTGTACATGATAACACAACTCATACGACTGCATTTTTTCACAGTACATTTACAGACATACAGGTTAGGGGTGGGAGAAAAAATCGATTCTTATATGCATCGCGATTCTCTCTTGAACGATTCTGCATTGATTCAGAAAAATCAATTTGATTTTTAAAAACTAAATTCTCAACGGACTGCCACTTTAAAAAAAAATGTGTGATAAAATTTGTATTTGTTTTCAACCCAAAACAACCAGAGTTTGAAGTGTTTATGTGAAGTGATTCATTCATCTCAAAAATGGTTTCAATAAAAGGGAGTTAACTGACCTGTTTGTGTCGATGGGGGGGGAAAAAATGAACCATGTATATGAATCAGAAATGGAGATTTGTGATTGAATCGAAAGCGAATCGTGAGGTGACTGAAGATTCCCACCCCTAATATTGTGTGAAGGGGAATTCAGTTGAGGCTGCCATGGAGTCTTAAATATGGAGTTACTCTGTTGTTGGATACACGTAAACCAACTTGTCTTTCCCAGATCCAGTCAGTCCATTTCAGTAAACAGCATTTGTGAAATTAACTCATTCATACAATGCATGTGAATTTGACATGTCTGGGACAGAATATATGGAACCATTCGGCCATCCACTTCTCACCGTCGTCTTAAACATGCCCGAGAAATGAAGTTTGTGGAATTGTTTTCTTCATACTTGATGAGCTTGAGGTTTTTTTTTTTTTTTTACTGCCCAGCCACGTCTGACTACCCATCACGTTTTGATGTAGGACAGTGTATGAGTATTTGTTTTCCTGGGGTAATGTTGACAATGTATGAATTTAAAGAGCATGGACACGTGAGCACTTCCTGTCGAGCCGCTGGTTTGAGTGTGAATCAGGAGGAGATTGTTGAATCCACACACTGTTAGTCTGCCATCACCATCTGGTCGGACAAAAGCAAACTGATAATTCAATCCAAAATGGATTTTGGATCAATTTTTTTTTTTTTTTTGTTTTCTGTCACAATAAATGGTTAAAAGGCAGTTAATGGTGTGCAGTTTTTAACCATCTCCTCTCTACTATGAATCACTGCCCAACAGGTCAGTAATTTGCCAATGTTCTGCTGTGCCTATTGCAACGCATATTGTGTTACGGCGGTTTGGTTCATTTTCATGGCTACGGCATCAATGGTGAGATTTTTGTATGGATTATGGGTAAGCAGTGCGTTGCCTTTTTACTATGGGGTGATGAGACAATATGGGCAAGTGGTGTAGATATTCAGTGTAAATTGTTTTTAACTTGTCTACTGAATCAAACCTGCATGTCCTCTGATGGTTGAGCTCCCTCTGATCCTTACACTCTGTGCCATGATGTCAAAAATGTCTGTTTTAATCAGTTCCATCTCATGTTTTCCAGCTCGCTGTCCTGTCTCTTGTGCTTACACTAGCTGTTTCCATAAAATCCTTCATGATGATCAACTGCTGTTTGTATTAAAGATGCTTTTTTTTTAGCAAAGCCAGCAAAACCCAAGGTCATTTTGTTGCCGGATCTATTGCATGGCAGTATATACTCCACTGAAATCTTGGCTGGGAATCAGTCGTGTTACGCCCCAAGCCTTAACCAGTTTGGTTTGATGGGTGTAATATTGTGATCTAGGTGTACTGTAAGTGTAGATACAAGCGTAGATGAGCCGAGTGCTGATTAATGTTGAGCGAGGGTGTGGATGGGAGTGGACCTCGGACATCAGAACTTACCGTTGATCCTTCTAGAGGAAGGCCGCCCTTTTTCCTCTAAAATCCAAGTTAGTTTTCACCAAAATAGCACAAGGGGTAGTCACATCAGATCCTGTGTAATGGCAATTGATGATTGATTTGCTGTGGATCAGTTCTGGCAGGCATCTTTCAGTCTCATGAAGAGGTTTGTAATGTTCCTCCCGTGCCTTCCTAGGCTCGATATGTGCCGTTATTTGAAACCGACATGACATTTTCTCCCATACACGTATCGGCGCTAGTGCCTTCCAAGCCATAGCGACAGGGTGGTCTGGTGGGTCTCGTAACCAGAAAGGTTGCAAGTTCAATCTCCGCAAGAGCCAGTGTGTCCATCCCTGTTGAAGTGTCCTTGAGCAAGACCTTGAAACTTATGTATGAACTAAATGTGTCTGAAAGACAAATAATTTCTTCATTACACTGTACAATATGGCCATTAGGGAAAGGGAAAACCTAGTGAGTGACAGGCCCCTCACACTGATAAGTACTCTGAACTCTGTAATGTAATTGTTTCTTTCAGCCACCATTTTCACCATTTTGTGCTTAGCTGGTGTGTTGAGACTCCTTTAGCTATCTGGGTGAGCTCCCAGATATGCCCCGCTTTGTCATTTCATATTGCACTTGTACTGTACTGTCCATGCATGACCCTGCCACATTCTTAATGACATTTTTTATATGGTGGGCAGTATATACTCCACTTGGCTTTTTTTTTGTTGGGAAAGTTGTAAAAGAGGGACACAGCAGAGATTATACTACAGAATTTTAACAAGTAGTGTAATCTTATATAAAATAGTAAAAAACCTTCTTGAAACAAATGCAGAGGGGGTACTGGTTCAGTACATTTCAGCATGTTTCAAGAAAGTGGCAGTATCTTAAAATCATTTCGAATCTTCAAGAAACTTGTTGGTTTCTCGAAAAAAGTAAAATCTCACCCTATCATTGGCATATTTTCCTGTAAAAATAAGATTTAAGATTTACTTGTTATGATGCTGATGATGGTATTATTATTAATTTTGAGTTTGATCTAAGTTATTTCTGCAGTTGCCCTGACACTAAACTAAATAACTACTCTGCTATTTCCATGGATGTGGACAACAAAACGTCACTGTTGCCCTTCCCACCAGTCACTTTCTAGATTGGCAGAGGTTCTGTGGGATTGAAAGCATGACCCTGTGTCAAAAACCAAAGGCATGGATCAATATTGTTTTTGTTGGTGCAATCAATTAATTGAATTGAACCATGTTGACGGATGGGTCAGTTTGCTCCTGGACTGTCATGCTCTAAGATTTCTCCATGATGGTAGAGCCAGCATATTGGCCTTCAAGTCAATAACCATTCATTTTTCATTACCCTCAAAGTCTATTTGTTAAAATCTCATTCCTCACTTTTTTTTCAGAAATAGTTTTTCTGTCGTTATGGTCGTACTACAGAGTGTGATTATTTTCCACGGAGTAAGGATCATGTAATGTTGAGCATTGGCATTACACAAAGCAACACATGCACTTTCATTGAGCATTGTTTGCAATATACTGTACATGTACGCTTGGCTTTGGTGATTCCTTGACATTCTTGAAATATTTTTCTCATTACAGTTTAATGTTGTTCATCCAACAGTCAGCTGCAGCTTATTACAAAAAAATTTACAGCTTTAACACATTTATTTCGCAGCTTTTTACCTGCCAATTAAATGTGTTCATGCCAAAAGTAATTGAACACCAGGGGGCAGCAGAAACCATTGTTGTCTTCGGCAGTTGCCACAGGTCCTGATCATGGACTGTACTGGTTTCTCATCCATGTATGTACAGTGCTCTGGCAGGAAATAGTGTCAATCAAGTGTCCGAAGGATTGGTGGGTTGCTCATTTGTACAGCGGCATGCTTGTCATGTCCTAAGACAACATTTGATCAGTGGACAAGTTCAGCCCATCACTCTCTGAACTGAAGTTTAATGGCAGAAGATGAAACATTTTACCTGTCTTGTTTTTCATGGCATCCTTAGCATGTCGGTTAATCTAGTATTGAGTCTTAAAATCTTGCTTTTCTTAAAACAATTGTAAGAAATCCGCCAATGTGGTGGGATAATTTCACCTGTTTCCCATTAAGGTCAACTTGTTTCAAGAATTTTCTTCAAAAAGCATTTCTTGATACTAGTGGAGGGAAGCACCTTATTCTGCCTTGCTCCAAGATACTGAAGATTGAATTCGTGAAACTGCATTGCAAACAACAATTTGTTTTACACGTCACATTAAGTAGATTCTTTGCAGTGCTGCAAAACATGAACGCAGTAGATTTCCCTCTCCCAGGGTTGTGGTGAACTCACTTTAATATCGTTCAACTCAAAATGGAAATTGACATTGAAATGCACATACCAACGGTAAAGCCATAACAGGAGAGACTGGTGGTGAGGTTTTGTAGGCAGCCTCAGCTTTTACAGTCGAATACACTTTGATGATTTCCAGCCTCCTGGCGTTTACTGCACATTGTGTTATGATGGCAGTCTGCTACCGCACATGCTACAGTAACTCTTTGTTCTATGTATGGAGCTCTAAAAATCAAATTCTCTGTATCGTCGTAATCATCAAGTACAATAAAAGTACAGGGATTTATCTTGGTGACATTGGCGCAGACTTATTGTGTTTCACAGAGCATGCTGATACCCCTTTGAACTGCATTTGAAATGAGTTTTCATTTTATCGGATCAGCCTCAGAGAATATGAATAAGCTATTTATGTGAGTTCATATCTGAAACTGTCAAGTTGTCACATGATTTATCACAGACTACCAACAAGTTAAATCTTTTTTTTTTTACTGCTGTGGGGAGGGAAAATCATCATGTGACCTCTGGTGGTTGTATTTCAAAGCTCAATGAGAAATGATTGACTTCATATGAAATGTTATTAAAGAGTGCACTGACAAACATGTCAGGGATTCCCTTTACTTGGTATTTACCTTGTTTCAGTGAATGTTATTGTAGGTTAGAGTTTATAACTTCTGATCTGTTAGTAATAAAAAAATAACTTGGTAATGTTGATGTGAAATGTTCTCAATGGTAAAGTGAACGGGGAATTTCTGCAGAATGATCGCAAACAGCAGAAGCTCCACTTGTCAATTTTACCCCCCATTTTCTGCAACCTCTCTGCTGTTCAGTCTGAAGTAATGAGGTCAGACTGAGCCTGTCTCTGTTTGAGCAGGCTCCCATACATACGCACAAACACACACACACACACACACACACAGAATCACTTTGCACAGATCCCATTAGAGCTGTTACCAGTTACCGGTGTGGGGTTTGATTCCACTGCGACAGAAAGATGTTTTAGAGTTTATGGAGTCCAACTTTTTGTCTTCCACAGATAATTAGATTTGGGATTTCCTCTCAAGTTTAGGTTTCTGTTGACTTGAGGGATAGTTTGTTAAAGCAGTATGTTGTGGTTTAGCTCTGGGAGCTAGCCCGAGGCTTACAGCTGTATCTCTCTCTCTCTCTCTCTCTCGCTCGCTCTCTCTCTCTCGCTCTCCCTCCCTCTAGTCTACATGCAGGAATAAGCTTCTGGTAACTTCTAATCGTTGCCTAAAGTAAAATTTGGGGGAATTTCTCCTACGACTTACCAGCTGTCAGTAAGCTCCTTGGCTTCAAATTGGGTTGAACAAATCTGAATTTCCCTTCAGTATATTCTTCCTGTTCTGGTAAATGTAGCTTTAAAAGGTAAGCATGGCTAAAGTTATTTTTATATTTCCTTGCCTGTAGTGGATGGATCTGAACAACAGTTGCATTTAAACCCTTTTTTGTTTTAAATGAGGAAAAGAAACCAGAGGATTTCTTCAAGTGCCCTCTTAGTTAGATCACAGCCACGTTTTGGCTTGAACATTCCCAATGTTGTCTGAAGGTTTAATGCAATAAGTCTCTTGCACTCCTGCTTTTGGTGACAGGAACACAGGAGAACGCTAGGTTATGTAGAAAATGTGGAAAAAACTGACAAAAAGTCTTGTGAATTGGAGACTATGCTATACATAGAAAACCTGCCTCTCGGAAACCAAGCAGAACACTTGGTTTCTCAACATCGTTTTTGGAGTTTTCTTTCATTTTTGTGGCTTTCTGAAGAGGTTAAAGTCCAGGTTATTCACCCCCGTCTCCTTTTCTTCTGCCTCCTTCTCTCGCCTCTCATCCACCTTAGTGTAAGATGATCCATGGGTGGTGCAGGCTGGCAGAACCGTGGCTCCTGTGATCACTGAGAGTTAAATTCATTTCAGCAGCCAGAGACCTTGGCACCAGGCTGTGCTGTGAGCCCAGGCACTGTTATCTATCAGGAAAATGTCAGCCACAACCCTGTGGTCTCTCAGATGAGAAATTAAAATAAAGGGTGGGGAAATGAAGGAAGGGAGAAAGGCGAGATGAGTGCCACCCAGGTCCCGGGTTTCTCCTAAGCCATGCTAGTGCCAAAACAAAGATTATCTCAGGAGCTAATATGCTTCAGGGAAACCATCTATAGTCTCCTTGAACAGCCATTAGACGCAGCGCAATATGATATTTGTTTCCTCACACATCCCTCTGAGACTAAAACTGTATGCATTTAACCAAAAGTGAGGAATTCTTCGACAGAGATGGAAACTTTGGCTGTTGTGGGGATTGGAACTGTCACCTTCTATTTCAGGCATAGTTACTCTAACCACCACATCACCTTGCAACCCACCCGGAGATGCACTATGTTTGGGCTGTGTCTGCTCGTTTGTGTGTGCTGCAACTCTTCACGAGCAGCACTGAGGATGCAATAAGGACAATAATACAAAAAAACTGTAGAACCATAATGCTCAACCCTTCGACCTTGAAACAGGTGTTGGGGGTCATGCAGGACGTTGCAGACATCTGATTGCCTTGTTTGTGTTTACACAGCCAAAGCAGGCAGATACCTGCTGCCCCTATCTTAAAGACACCCAGGGAGATTGGCAGCGCTGTGCATCTGGGGAGAAGAGCAGAGCCACCAAGCAGATTTCAGGGCACAACGATTTATGATTGATGTCCCGCCTATCCCTCTAGATTATCCATCTAGTCAGCTGCAATAAGCTAGATACACACCGTTTTTATGTGTGTGTGTGTGTGTATAAATTGCCTTGAATTGTGTCATCCACCCATCCTCAGCTCCCATTACTGCAGCAGCTCGGCTAAGTGTGATCCCTTAATTCTTTGCCAGATCAAATAATCAATGAGACACAAACACAATGTGCCTGTTTTTAGATGTGGATCAATGGCGTGCTGTGAAGTGAGACAGATCAAGGTGGTTTAAAAACTGGCCAAGTGGATAATAGGAATGTGTCTGTGCTTCTTTCCACTTGTATAAACTCGAGGTGCATTCGGCTGAAACGGTTTGATAGTTATGGAAACATAATTGATAGTATTGAATGTATTTTGCCATCATCACGATGACCTTGGTAGAAATAAGACCTCCTCAATGATTTTATTCAAGCTCGATGTGTGTTTTAAACCTTCAAGTACCATGTGAAGTCCTGACGTTCAGCCACGGGAGGTGAAAATAGGTACCCAGTTATTCTGGAGAATCTTGTAACTTCAACAGCTGAGAGTTTTTGACTGGGAAAATATGATTGTGCTTCCTGCAGCCACTGTCTGTTCCTGCAGTACAAAGTGAGCTAAATAAAATATGTTCACTCAGTGCGTTAGACACCTTAAACATGGGACGGTTTGTGATTATAGCTTACACAACAACAAAGTGAATTTGTTTCGAGAAAAAAAAAAAATAGACATCACTGTTGTGCTATGCATTCTGTATGTTCTTATTTGTCTTCTTTAGTTTGTGTCTTTTGCTGCTTGGTTTTACAGGACTTTCTTGTAAAAGAGATTGATTTCTTAATAGAACCACACCTTGTTAAAATATAAAAGCTGAATAGAAATGCATCTCTTCGTGCAGGGTCACTGTCTCTGGTTTTCCTCAGAGCCTGGCTAAGCTCTTTTTAAACTACTGTACATGAAAGCTACACTACAGAGGAGCTGCTCACCTATAAAACTGGATAGACTACCAAGCAAATTCACAGCAGAGCTGTCCTTTTTATCTTGGAGATATGTTTACAGAGATTTCAAAATCATATTTGAGAACTAAGAAGTGTGTGAAATCTGAGCCAACTCAGTTGATATTTCTATATTGAGGTCAGGCAGGTGCAGCGCTGTTTTCTTTCTTCATCAAACAACCTAAGGAAAGGGTACACTTCAGTGTTTCAGTGATCTTTATTTCAACAACGTACAAGGACAGGAGCAGCAGCTTAATTGTGACAGACCAGGATTCTGCCCCATCTTTGAGAAATAGGAGTCAGTGTAACAGCTAAAGTTATTCTTGTAGTTCATTCAGCGAGTTTAACAAATAGACATATCAAAAGGTTGGGTTAAGTGCAGGGGAGAATTGCACAGGCAGAGTAAAAGTGGTCAAAAAACCCAATCTAGAATTCATGGCATCGCCTGTGGAACCGTCAGCAATAGCTTTGTTTATGTTTTGATCGATTGAATTGAAACATTTTTTTCAGGTTGACTGACAGCATGAGTCTATATAACAGCTATACTTGAGTGTTTAATACATTGTGAAGGTATAAATGGTATATTTACAATTGTTTCATTTATAAACATTGGATGGACTACAGTTTAAACTACAGTGGATCTAAAAATAGTAAAGCAGTTCTTTTCTATCATGTGTAGATGCCCAAAGAAATCCATATTGGGGCATTTAAGTCTTTGATTTAAAGCCCAGAGAAACTTTCCCCTTTCCAGGTGAATGGTCAGTGTAACAAGCTCTATGTCCCATAGCATACTTCTCTGGTGGACTGGCCTGGTGTTGCCCAGCGACCTCTTATCGACTCACACATGTGCAGGTGAGTGAACAAAACCACACCTACAGACACACACACACACACATATATAGACATACACAAACATGTTTGCTGTACACTCTGTTTGTAAAAAGTGCTTCATAGAGAAAGTTGATTTGAGTTGATGAGAGTGTGCTCAGTGTTTTCCACTATGTTTGGTGCAAGTACAGTATGTTGTGCTGTAACTGTTTAAGAAACTTATTTGGTACTGGCACAACCAAAAGGCGCTGATGCCTAAGGGCCCAGTGCAGATGCATCATGGAACTTGAAGAATCCACAAACAACGAAAATCTACAGGCTCAACTGTAACTACTGTGCTAGAATGAGGGCTCAAGGTTTTTATTTCTTATTTTTTCACAGCTATATCATTCTAAATTACAGAATATATATATTTTTACACAGTTTGCTGTTGTTTTAAGGCCAACCTGTTCAGAGGATACTAAAATGTTCCATTTGATGAAAACTGATTACTCTAGTGAGCTTTTAGTCATAAGCAGATAAGCCTATTAAGTAAAGCACTTAAGTCTCTCTCTCGTTAAGCCTCCATAATGATTACAGCAACCATGAACTGTTCAAGTGGTCATTTATTTGTATTGTTTCACTTATTCTTCTTCATTTTATTCCCATTCCCGCTTTTTTGGGAAACTTTCCCCGAGGCATTTCGGAGTGCCCTAAGTTCCCTAAGCCATATTGAATGGCTGTCTATCTGTCTATCTATCTGTCTGTCTGTCTATCTGTCTGTCTCTCTCTCTCTCTCTCTCTCTCTCTCTCTCTCTCTCAGAGCTACTATGCTAAAGCAGTTGTTTCTTTCAGATTAATCTTCTGTTTGTGTCTCAGTCGATGGCGGCTCACAGCGGTCATCTCTTCAATAACAGTTTAACTGTGCTGCCACCATGACAGAATCAGGCGTTGCCTGTCCCCCGGATCGCAGTGCTGGGCGTTCTACCGAGAGCAGTGCACTCTGCAGTTGAAATTGAAAATCAAGATGTCAGCTGAATCCTTTCGCTCTGCGGGTGTTGTTAGGGAAGATACTGAGTTAATTGCCTGTCTCTCTCTTTGTCTCTCTTTCTCTCCCTCTCTCTCTCTCTCTCTCTCTCTCCCTCTCTCTCTCTCATTGTCTTCCTTTCTCTCTCCCTTTTCTCCACTGTGCTTATTGTATAGTTTATGTCCCTGTGCATTATCATAGTGTTTACTTGGCTTTGCAATGGCTTCCTCTGCTGAACTATTCTAATTACTGTCATCAATCAACACATACAGACAAACACACACACACACACACACACACACACATGCACATGTGCATGCCCACACACACTCTCTCTCTTTGACCTGCTCAGCTGCCTAATTACATTTCACTATTAACATAGCAGACCATCTCAGTGTTACAACACAGATAATTATTATTATTATTATTATACTAATAATATCAATTCAGTTTCAAGATATACATCTTAGAATTGAATTGATATTAATATAATTAAAATAACAATAATGATTAAACAAATAATAATAAAAACATTAAAAAACATTTCACGTGTATATATATA
>OOFE01024154.1:10393-21338 GCA_900323365.1 Monocentris japonica | reverse complement strand
GTGATTCGTCACTCCAGAGAACACGTCCCCACTGCTCTAGAGTCCAGTGGCGGCGTGCTTTACACCACTGCATCCGACGCTTTGCATTGCACTTGGTGATGTAAGGCTTGGATGCAGCTGCTCGGCCATGGAAACCCATTCCATGAAGCTCTCTACGCGCTGTTCTTGAGCTAATCTGAAGGCCACACGAAGTTTGGAGGTCTGTAGCTATTGACTCTGCAGAAAGTTGGCGATTTCTGTGCACTGTGCGCCTCAGCATCCGCTGACCCCCGCTCTGTGATTTTACGTGGCCTACCACTTTGGCTGAGTTGCTGTTGTTCCCGATTGCTTTCACTTTGTTATAATACCACTAACAGTTGACCGTGGAATATTTAGTATCGAGGAAATTTCACGAATGGACTTATTGCACAGGTGGCAACCTATCACGGTACCACGCTTGAATTCACTGAGCTCCTGAGAGCGACCCATTCTTTCACAAATGTTTGTAGAAGCAGTCTGCATGCCTAGGTGCTTGATTTTATACTCCTGTGGCCATGGAAGTGATTGGAACACCTGAATTCAATTATTTGGAGGGGTGTCCCAATACTTTTGGTAATATAGTGTATATCATACCTCTCTGACAGTCAGTTCTCTGTTGCTATGGGTAATTCTATATCTTCTCCTGCAAAATTGATCTATGGAGCACCTCAAGGTTCCATCTTGGGTCCTCTTCTCTATCTATATTCTTCCTCTTGGTCATTTCATTGGCAGATATAACATTCCCTTTCATTTCTATGCTGATGATACATAGCTGTACTTGCTGGTAAATCCTACTGATACAAGTAGCCTGTGTAGTAGGGCTGCACAATGTATTGTTTAATTATCGTCATCACAAAATTAACTTGCGCAATATACACATTGTAAAAGACTGTGATATCTACTTTGAATAGGCCTATAATATATAATATATAACGTGCACATCACGTTATGTTCTCTGTTGCACCAGAGACTAATCTCGCTGGCCCATGAGACAGACCAGTAGCATTGAACTCGATCCAACACAGCCTCACGTTGTGAAAATGAAAGTGAAACTTGCTCCAAACTCGCATGTGTTTTGTAACATTGTTCTGTCCACCCCACATGAATCGAAAACAGGTCCGTCTTCCATCTTCTGCAACTTAACAATGACAAATCTGAAGTTATTATTTTCTTCAAATGCAGTTTCTAAAAGAAGAAAATCTTGGAAACCTAACAACTAACATCAAACTTCTAGAAATGTTCTCTTAATTTTGAGAAGCAAATCCAAACAGTTCAGTCTTGCCTCTATCAATTAAGAAACATCTTGAAAATTAGATCATTTCTTTCCTTTAATGACCTGGAGAAAGTCATTCATGCCATCATCTCATCTTGCATTAACTACTGTAACTCCCTGTATTTTTGCCTCAATCAGAAAACGTTATCTTTATTCCATCCTAGCCTCCTTACACTGGCTTCCAGTCAGTTTTAGGATTGATTTTAAAGTTTAATGATTACTTTTAAAGCAGTAAATGGTTTGGCTCCAGCTTAGATTTCTGAAATGTTATCCCTTTATGTGCAGAAGCAATGTCTGACAGACTCTTCTGACTGTACTCTCTGTATCTTCTTTTAAGAGCCAACTGAAAACTCTTTTATCGACTTGCATTTAATTAATATACTGCTTTATGTTTCTTTTTTGTGTCTTTTAATGTCTTATATGTATTGTATAACTGTAAAAATGTATGTTTTTATTCTTTTAATTTCAGAGTGAAGCACTTCACAATGAAAAAAAGTGCTATACTTCATAATATGTGTATAATATAATGTAATATAAAACTTACAAACACAGATGATGTATTCAGTTTTTATTTTGAGTGGTAGATATATGTATATATGATGTCAGAAAGGAAATGTATTTCCAGTGTCAAAATTATACTTTGAATGAATATAATGTACATTTTTTGTACATTTCTAAACATATCAATACAAATATTCTGAAGTATACTGTATGTTAATTATTATTATGTTGTTGTTGTTATTATTATCTGTCTATTTATTTTAATGTATTTATGTAGTACAGTTAGGCCAAATCTTTTAATTCATCTAAATGAGTTTTTTCCATCAAGCAACAATTCAGACGTGCCAGGTTTATCAGTTACTATCTTATCGTTTGTATACATAGTGAGGCATCTGAGTATGATGAGGGATTCAAGTCAAGAACTTAAATACTGCAGAACTAGGCGGAGAAGAGAAATACCTCAAAGCAGATTCATGGCAAAAAGAAACCTTTTATAACGCCTAAAACTTTTGCGGGGTCCTCTCTGGGCCCTTCAGGCGCCCCGGACAGCTGTTTGACTCTGTCTTCTGATTGGTCCGTTTCCCCATCGCGTCCTGTATGTTCATTTGACAAGCAAAATAGTACGAGGCTAAGTTTGCTCGCAGAAAAAAAAATCACCTTACAATATCACGGACTTGAAATGGCGAACGTGTCAGAGGAGCGATCAGAACGATCTGATGGAAAGATTGTGAAGATGGAGATCGACTACAGTTCAACTGTAGATCAGCGTCTCCCTGAATGCGAGAAAATGGCAAAAGTAAGTGTAGTGTGAATGAGGCCAGCACCGGCTGAGTCATGGTGCATCAGGATGACTGCTAGCATGCAAGCTAGCATCAATTAGCACTACCCCGGTAACTTGGTATTACTATATTTTGTCCGCAAACCTGAAATGTGAAGGTTGTTGATTTTTCTCTTTCATGTCTTTATTTAGCTACCATCCCTTTCCAACTACATTTTGGTGTCTTTCAATCAGCTAGTTAGCATGCTAGTAGCCTTAGCTGGCTAATCAACTCCATAGTTTGCTAACCATCTACGTGTTTCATACCGTGTGTGTCCATTTCCATTTGTCACGTTATTCTGAAAACATAATGAACATTTGTGTATTCGTCTCATACAGGAGGGCAGGCTGCAGGAGGCCGTTGAAAGCTTGCTGTCACTGGAGAAGCAAACCAGAACGGTCAGTGAGCGTCAGTCACTTAGTACGAAACAAATCAGTGATGTTCATAAATGCATCATTACCTGTGTCAGTGTTTCCTTTACATGCATGTAGCTGCGATAGCTCTCAACAGCTCGGAAATCGCGCCCCTTGGCAGAAATATAGAAATACAGTTCGTCATCTGACCTGACCTTATGACTCATTCCACCCTAAAAAATAACAATTACAGTTGCTATTACAGCACAGTTGTCTTATATCGTGATACACAATTCCAAATAAGAGACCTTGTTAAATGTCTACACTCAACTCATCTCCTGTGTCTCCGGTAGATATATCTGTCCTGTGCACATGCTAACGTGTTAACATACAGTACATTGCGTGCCTGTAAGCAACTAGCATTATCTAAAGTGAGAAGATGGACCTTTTAGTAATCCAGAGTTGGTGTTGACTGACATGTCACATAGTCAATCACTGAGGGGTAGCGGTGGGTGGGGAAAGTGAGTGGATTACACTCTTCCCTCTCTGAGCAACTAGATTAGCGCCAGTCGCTCACTGGCCAACAGTAGAAGACTGTGGTTGTACTGGGCAGCTCCCAGGTGTGGTTGTGTGTGAATGTGAAGCAGAGAAAGCTTGCTCAGTTGATTTTCCCTGGATGAATTAAGACAAAAAAACAGAACAAATTTCAACAGGAATCACTGCAAGTGTGTGTTCAGTGTGTGTGCAGTAATCCACAAACAACCTCACTGAGAGTAAGGTTCCCTATTTCGTCTGTCTTTAAGTGTGTAATTTACTTTACCACCTTCCACCCCGGTTCAGGCATCAGACATGGTGTCGACCTCCAGAATCCTTGTGGCTGTGGTCCAGATTTGCTATGAGGCCAAGGACTGGGACTCCCTGAACGAAAACATCATGCTGCTCTCCAAAAGGAGGAGTCAACTCAAACAGGTCAGATACTTGTTGCCCTGGTGGGTAATCTCTACCAGCAGCTTCCAGCCTTCTTCTCAAACCTACACTTTCAAAATAAACGTTATTGTGCCACAAAAGTAATTTTTGCAAACTGACTAATTCAATCATTTACTTCCTGGTTTTAGACTTAAAAAAATGTGTACACTTGGTTTCTGCAGTATTCAGACTACCTTACATTGCAGGGACTTGGAATCCCTTTGATACAATTTCCTCTGACTAATGTCAAGACCATTTTTAATCCTGTTGCAATCCAACTCAACACATTTTCATTGTTTTATAAAGCATTTATGGAGTTCCAAGTTTTTTTTTTTTTAGAATGTACCTAAGAGCTTGAAATGACAATTGATTGACAAGACAAGAGTTAGGCCTTGTTTTACTTAATACCCTGCACTCAATTGTTCTTCAAACTCTTATTATTAAGACCTAAATCTACTTTGTGTTGTGTATTGTGTCTTGCCAGGCTGTTGCTAAGATGGTGCAAGAATGTTACAAGTATGTGGATGCTGTGACAGATCTGACCATCAAGCTGAGACTCATTGACACACTTCGCACTGTGACTGCTGGCAAGGTCTGGGATGAGTTTGTGTGTTTGTTAATGTTCCTTCACAGTATGGGCCAAGGCTAGCACCTTTGTCTGAACGACAGAATGTTTGCAGTTATATCTTTGTTAGAATGTAAGAAATCACCATCCTACTTCAGGGATATGTCCCCACTTCCCGCAATTTCCTGCTTTTTTGTTCACCGTTCATATCCCCACTACTGGTCATAGTGGCTGTGAACAGCGTTCCTTGGCCAACAGAATGGTTCATTTCTGTGTTGTTTTTGACTGGGAACTGAATTCATCACTGATGCATAGTATCTGGTTAGATAGCGCACTGGTTGCCAGTTCCAGACACACTCACTTTGATGCGGTTTATAGTCTTTTAACACATTTTTTTGTATTGTTTCCTTCTGAAATACAAGTGATGTGAAATCATGTATATTTAAGAAGCTAAAAACTCTGTCTGTAATTGGCCACCAGTACATTAACAGTCCTGTTAACATTTCTGATTTGCTAACTAGCTAGCATATCTAGTCGAAGCTAGCATTAGCAGTGGCTAGTAGTCCCATGTGAACTAAATTACCCTGCTGGCTAGTTAGCTAGCTAACAGTTTGTTCAGGTTAACTGAGCTGACTCTTCTCCAGCTCCAACTCAGAGTGTTTTGGAGTAGAGACGAGGGCTAAAGACAAGACTTTAGCCTTTAGTTTACTGAGTCACAGTAACCTACATTTGGAAACAAATCTACCTGATCACACTATTCACTTTTACTGAGAACGTGCTCGAATTGACCTACTCGAAATGACAATTGATTTCTGGTGTCTGCTTTTCTTGCCCGGTTATTGTACAGCCACTATTTGTGTACAGCCCATGGACCTCCACTGGACCTCCATGATGGCGCCAGACTTAATTGCTGGGAGGTTTGTGATGTAATCAAAAGCCTCTATATTAAATACGTTTCCCTCTCACAGATCTACGTAGAGATTGAACGGGCCAGGCTGACAAAGACCTTGGCCAATATCAAGGAGCAGAACGGAGACGTCAAAGAGGCAGCTTCCATCCTCCAGGAGCTGCAGGTAGGAGAGCGGTAGCCTGTCTATTTTGTCCCCTTTTAGTATTAAGAGGATTCAAGAGTAGTGGCTATACCAACCTTGTCAAATCAACAAGCATTGTAGAAGTTTAATGGGCTGTTGGGTGTGCTAATGTGCAACTTACTGCTCGTCAGGTGGAGACGTACGGCTCCATGGAGAAGAAGGAGAAGGTGGAGTTCATCTTGGAACAGATGAGGCTGTGCATTGCCGTCAAGGATTACATTCGTACCCAGATCATCAGCAAGAAGATCAACACCAAGTTCTTCCAGGAGGAGGGCACCGAGGTAAGACGACTGGATAAATATGTATCATCAATATTTCATATTTCATAATCACATCTTGTCATTGGACTGACACTGACCTGCTGTTCACATCATTAACAATTGCTGCTTGGATTGCCAGTGAGCAGTGCAGATAAGATTTTCTGTAAAGCAGTGCCGTTGAGAATCGCCTATTCGCACTGTTTCCGTGACATTACCATTGTCTTGTTTTTAATCCTTGCGATAAATGAATATTGTCTGACTTTAGACTTCTTCTAACAATGAATCGAGTAAAATGTTCTAAAAAGGGGGAAAATAAAATCATCATCTTGGGCCACTGTTCCCTTTCTTGCGTGCCTACGCTTACAGCAGGGGGTTGGTTGGAAGTTGGCATCACTTCATTTTTGGGGGTTGACGTAATAGAGCAATGCGCTCTTTTGCTCTTTTGCCTCTTAGGAGTTGAAGTTGAAGTACTACAACCTGATGATTCAGGTGGACCAGCACGAGGGTTCCTACCTGTCCATCTGCAAACACTACCGGGCCATCTACGACACCCCCTGCATCCTGGAGGACAGCACCAAGTGGCAACAGGTAAAGGGGCTCTTTCTTGAGGCCGTGATGCACGGGTGACATATGGAGGCGGTGCACAACTGCAACTATTGTCTTTTTATCCACATGGAACCTTTTCACCATATTTAGACTATTTCTATTCCCGGCAAGGGCATTGCTGCCTGTTTCTACTGCATCCAAAGGTTCAAAGCAACGTGGCTGTAAAGGAAATGATGATTTTAGGACAACAGTTGCAAACCAACCCAGGGTTAGATGTTATGAGCCTAAATATGTCCTTCAGGGAGAGGTTCTCCTTTGGTAGTTTGTTTGGTCTCCCACATGGGCACCCATGATATCCTATGTGACAGGATTTTTCTGGGTCCGGAGTACAAACCGTCCCAACAGAAAATGATCTGTACATATCCAGTTCCAACTCTTCACACTCCTTTGTCATTCAAGTAGCTTTGTGTCGGGAGAACTGTCATGAATGCATATGTGTTTCAGGCCCTGAAGAGTGTCGTGCTGTACGTCATCCTCGCCCCTTACGACAACGAGCAGTCGGACCTTGTGCACAGAATCAACGCAGACAAGAAATTGGAAGAAATCCCTAAATATAAGTAAGATCTTCTTCTCTCCACTGTTGCTCATGTCTGCCAATACATCGAAATAAGACATAATGTGACAGCAATCGAGTTTCTTTGACGTGCAGGAGTTTGGCAATCGCGGCGGGCCGAACACGAGGGTCGGGCTGCACAGTCAATCGTGAATCATTGTATATCTCAAATTTAGTTTCTGTGATTTACTAATTGTTGAATTCAATGATTTGTAAACATTTAAAGGGGTAATCTATGACCTCTTTCGACCTCCATCGGTGACCAGTAGGAATTGCAACATCATTGATGGTTTCTGACACAAACCTTGAACTTTGAGCTACGGTGGCCTGTAATTGACACAAACAATAGTCACATTTTCACATTAGAAACAAGTAAGCCAGCTAATTAGACGAGAGATCCAAGAGAAATGTCTAGTGAAGTGGTAATATGTCGCCATGCAACATACTGTAATAATACTGTTTGGTCTTTTTTGACCTGGTTGTTGGGGAGGAATTCCTGAAGGAGAAACCTTCATACTTTGACTTGTATGACTTGTCGCTGTCTTTTTCTTTACCGCTTTTCATGTAATTTCCTTTTCTATACTGATTTTCACTTCCTTTAATTTCTCTTCCTTTTTAATATTGTCTCCCTCCATCACCAGGGACCTCCTGAAGCAGTTCACCACTATGGAGCTGATGCGTTGGGCCTCCCTGGTGGAGGATTATGGGAAGGAGCTGAGGGAGGGCTCACCTGACAGCCCTGCCACAGACGTCTTCTCTTATTCAGAGGATGCTGAGAAGAGGTGGAAGGACCTGAAGAACAGAGTGGTGGAGCATGTAAGTATTAGTACAAATATTGGTCGTGGAAATTGCACTAGATGTCATGGAAGTCCTTGAATTTGGTCGGCCAAATTTAGCAAACAATTTAAAAAGCGTTGATGAAAAGTGGGGGCAAATGGGGAACTGGGGAAAATGACAGACCATATCTGTGTGTCCACACTGAAAACATCTGAAGGAGGAAAGCACTGGGAGAAGTTGGAAGAAAAATATCTGCAAAGGATGCTCATGTGAAGCAAATTTCAGACTGGAAAGGACTGAAAAGCGAAGGATCTTAAAAATCTTAAAACCTCTCGAATTTGTCTAACTTCACTTTTTTTTATCCACTGTTTTAAATGAGAAATCAGCCTGTTCATGCAGCCATATATTCTGATAACACTGCAGTTTTTCTAATTTTCACCTTCATTTCAATGACAAAATTGCCTTACATTTCATTCTAGCTGGCTTTTAAAAGGTCTTAGATTTTACCTAATGACTGTTGAATTTGTTTGGCAGAGCACGTATGTCCTCGTTCATGCGGATGCATGACTGATGGTTAAAGTACTGGATGGTCAATGGCTACATTTAAAGTCACACCAATACTTGAATCTCAATTTGAGACTACTTTGATTAAGGTCTGATCTAAGACCTCCATCTGATTGGGATACATTGAAGTTACATGGGAGCAGTAGATATACAATGGAAGCTACATGATAGATGTGTTGGGTACAATAGATACATTAACCAGCCACATCAAAGGCTAAATTCAGCCCTACCTTGCAGATTTTTTACTTGGAAACGACTTGGAAAAATGTTGTTTAATATTGGTGTTGAAGTACAATCGAGTGGATTGGTGTAATGCTGGTAAAGGATGGCTGGATTTCACCCCATGAATATTTCTTTTGTGTGCTTTAGCTATTGATGTGGCCTCTTTTTATCCTTGAATAATGTCTGCAAATATCCTACCGATAGGCGTATTTATGAGTTTCCCCCCCTCACCCCTCTCTCCCCTAGAACATCAGAATAATGGCCAAATATTATACCAGAATCACAATGAAGAGGATGGCTGGGCTCCTTGACCTCTCCATTGACGTAAGCGCACTTCCACTAATCAGCTCTTTCAAACTGAAGCTCACGTTTTTACTGTGTACAGCACAGGAGATATTATATATTTAGACCAAATGGTTTTGTTACTTAGTATTATTTTAACTGAATGCTTTTTGGGGCAGTTGTGTCAGATTGGTTGTTTTTCCTCTGTACTAATGAAATTTGTATTTCACATCAAACTATAAGGCAAAATTCAGAATGTCTACATTTATTTCATGTTTTTTTTTTTTTTTTTTTTTTTAAACAGACATTGAACTATATTACAACAATGCCATTCAATGAGTCCCCCTGTTTTAAGACAGCAGAAGTCTTCGGACAAATCACCATCAGCTGTTTCAAATTTCACAGGTGCACCATATTACACTAATTCTTTCTAAATGGAAAGCTGTGAGTGTCGGGGTGTGCTTTATATGGTTTATATCCTTTGGAAGTCTTTGTAGAGTCTAAAAGATAGAAGGCAAGAGAACTGCAGATGAGGGCCAGAGAAATGAGTATGGCAACCAAGAAGGATATTGCGAGAAAGAAAAGCAAAAATCAATTTGAGCTATTGCAAGTCAACAATATGGAAAGTCCTGAAGAAGAAACCAACTACTGGAGGACTTTAGAAATCACCAGCGATCAGGCCATCTGCGGAAGACATCATGAAGCGATGACAGGATGATTATAAGGGCTGTATTGCTAATGATCTCCATACATTGGGGGTGAAAGTATCGCAGGACACTGAGAGAAGATTGAGAGAGGCAAAATACAGAGGCTGCACTTCCAGATGTAAACCTCTCATCAGCACCAAGAACAGAAAGGAGATTGGAATTTGCAAAAAAACACAAAGATGAGTGATGAGTTTTGGAAACAAGTCTTCTGGACAGATGAGACGAAGATCAACCTTCACCAGTGATTGAAAGGTGAAAGTGTGGAGAAAGAGAGGCACTGCTCTGGACCCCTCTTCCTCTGTCACGCATGGTGGAGGCAGTGTGATGGCTTGGGCCTGTATGGCTGCATCTGGAACCGGTCCCATGGTCTTTATTGATGATGTCACCAGTGATGGCAGCAACAGAATGACAGCTGAAGTGGACAGAAACATGTTGTCCACCGATAATCAGAGAAATGCCACCAAAGTCACTGGACGGAAGTTTATCACGCAGCAGGACAACAACCCAAAACATATAGCAAACTGAACCCAGATCAGGAAGAAAAGGTGGAAGTGTTTCACGTGGCCCAGTCAGTCACCAGATGCTTTTCACTTGCTCAAAAGGAAACTGTAGTCTGAAACCCCCACAGACACACAGCAACTGAAAGAGGCAGCAGTAAAAACTTGGCAGAGCATCTCAACGGATCACATCATGAACCTAGTGATGTCCATGAGTCACAGGCTGATGCAGTCATCACCTTGACCTTGCAAGTCATTACATTTGTCAAAACTTACTAATGCTGAATTGAAATAGTGGATAGTGAATGGCATTGTTAGAATATAGTTCAATGTCTGTTTAAAAAAAAAACACATGAAATAAATGTAGACATTGTGAATTGTGCCTCATAGTTTGATGTGAAATACAAATTTGATTAGTACCATGGTGGGTCATGGAACAACACTGTATGATAGGATGTTAGTAGTAGGAAAATCTACCCTAAAATGGCTTTTGGTGATGTATCTTGCATTTCTGGGTCCATTTTGTTGTTTGGTGTATTTTTCTTATTCCCACGGATAACTGGCCAAGCGTAGACTACATTCAACTAACGTTCAACAATCAGACAGGGAGAAATCCACCGTAGAAGAGGAAGAGATACCAATTTCTCCTCAGTAGACCAGAATGCAATGCAGCTACAAGACAGGTTGCGCTTCCCCCCGCTGTCACTATTGCTCTGTCCACCTACGCGTAAAACCCACAGCTGAATGCAGCAACTTCACGCTTGTTCTGTGGGGGTTGTCGAAAGGCATTCTGGGAAATGTAGAAAATAGAGGAGTCTGGTGGAGGGAAAGTACACCAAAAAAGTAAATTACAACACGTATTTGAGCCAACATGATAGCTAGTAAAATCAGT
>OOFE01024149.1:16989-31194 GCA_900323365.1 Monocentris japonica | reverse complement strand
GCCGGCGGGGAGTGGCGTGCGAGTCTTGTTGAAGTCCACCGCCATCAGAGAGGCATCGCATGCATCGCAGCTCTCCTGAGCGACCTAAAAAACGAGAGGCAGAAAAATAGGAGCCTGTGTTTATGGGTTATGTACGGTCAAAAGATTGTTAAAAGTCAAAATAGTGAAATGTTTCGGAACAACAATTCAAAAGTGGCTTTGGACATTTTAAAAGACTAAAAGACTAACTCACACACACACACACACACACACACACACACACAGACACACACAGACACACACAGACACTACAAGGCAACTTGCACATATTTCCCACTTGCACCTTATTGCACACATTTTTTTTTATAATTTATTATGTGAATTTGTTTTTTAGATTTATATTTTTGACTTGTTTCTTTATATTTTTGACTTGTTT
Organism: Monocentris japonica; assembly: GCA_900323365.1. Taxonomy (NCBI): domain Eukaryota; kingdom Metazoa; phylum Chordata; class Actinopteri; order Trachichthyiformes; family Monocentridae; genus Monocentris; species Monocentris japonica. The sequence goes on along the minus strand of OOFE01024149.1, from coordinate 30,779 downwards.
TTCTTCTGTTAAATGTTGCACCATCAGACCAAGGCAAATTCCTTGTATGTGTAAACTTACTTGGCAATAAACCCCATTCTGATTCTGATTCTGATGATTACGACTCCTTATTTAGTATTAACATGGGTAGCTTTTCATAGCTCCAACTAATAAATAAATCAGAAATTAGCCAATCTTTATTGTGTAGGCTAATAACAAATAAACAGGCTGCATGCCATAACAGACATTTTTAGTCAGGCAACTTTTTGCATAGAGGCCAGCGGGGTGAGCTGTAGTAAAAGTAGTCAAAATAAAATAAAATATCAATGATAATTTGTGTTTCCAGTTGACGGAAATGCATCTAAGTTGCATTTTATTTTTTGTGACATTTGAAAAGTTTGCTGAACAGTCAAAACAGTGAAACATTTGGGAAAAGACATCAAGAGCGCAAAATCCTCATGCACGATAAAGCAGTGCTTCTCAACCATGTGTCATGGAGGTAGACTAGTTCCTCATCTCTGGTTGAACGTGCACACATGGTTGAGCAATCTTCTTACCTGCACCCTGTGTGCATGTTCAAAGAAGTGCACCACCACGTTGCATTTATTACAGGCCATCCTCCATTTAGGTCCCGAGGTGGGATCCAGCACTAAAACCCCGCTGTCACACTCCACACACTGTCCGATGCCCAGAGAGTTGAGAGAGTGCTGGCAGGATGGGTGGGTGCACTCATTACATCCCATACCTGGAGGATGAAAGGACAGGGGGAAGGGATGGGGAGACAGAAGAACAGAACAAATGCACATTAAAATAGAATTCACGTTTTTTTTTTTAAAGTTTATTAAAATTAGCACCGAATCCCATAAAAAAAAGACAACACAAAAACACAATTCTCAGCTCGTGTCTCACCTTTCTTCATGTCCCGAAAGGGCGGGTTGCTGAAGCAGTAGGGGCAGAGAGGGTAGCTCTTGCCCCTGGCTCCCGAGGTCCAAAGCACCAGTTCAAAGTCGTCCAGTGGGCAGCGAAGCTCCTTGTACAGCTTGATGGCTCCATTCTGGGGGAGGCTATAGGTCTCGTCACAGTGGGAGCAATGGAGCCGGCTGGGCTTGGCCTGGAGACAGAAAGATTCATATGAATACCTACAGGGGGTGGTCGATATTTCATATCATATATATTACATATTTATTATTTCAAAAGAAGTTTGTCTTTAGGCATTCATCACCGTATGATTGTGCCATATGAAACATGTGAGTAGTTCCATGTGCTGGATTCTTTATGGAAACTCTCATGAGTGACGTCATTGAGGATGCACCTTGCAATTTAATGAATGCAATGTACAGCCACAATGCACATGGAACAAGCCCAACACACACACACACACATACACAGTGCAACACGTAAAGTCCTCATGTTACATATGCCCAAGAGGACGTCATGCGTATATCCTTGTACTCAACAGTCGTGCGCAAACCACTACGCCTATATTCAGATACAATTAGATGGACAATGACCAATAGATCGGCAGCCTCATGATTTATTTATGAACTTAAAAATGAATCGAGTTCTGCAGTCAGGTAGAAACGATGATAAAGAGAGCTCGTCGGCTGTAGCCTTTTTTAGAGCTGGCCGCTGGCTGGCTGAAGGCCACAGCGCGACTGCCAGACATCAAGTGGTCTGGTGGAAGGAGTGTTAATGGTGCCTTGGCATCCGGTTGTGCGTCAGAAGTGACATCTCTACCTTTTGTAAAAACTCTGTTTAAAGTTGCAATATGGAATGTATTTACTGCTCCAAAACACAAAATCACCACAATAAATCCTGCAGCGGTTGATCAATGCCAATGACTCAACAATTAGTTGGTGAGGTGCTGAGATTTTTGAACTTACTTTCCAGCCCCTACTCTTGTTTTGGAACAAAAATGGCTAACTAAGCAATTCCACTACTCTCTTGCATACTTATTATTCTGGCCAAACTTTGAACGAAAAAGTACATTTGTTTGTGTTACTGTTCATCCAGATTGTGTTTATCTATTATTATGACCACATTTTAAGAGAAATTAATGCAGGAATCCAGTTAATTCCCAAGGATTCGACTTTTTCTCACAACTGTATTACCTCTTCACTAGACGTTTCAGTTGGATCTCTGCTCTAATTGGCTAGCTTTATCCTCTGTTATGAAAATATGTCTATTATTTGTTGCTTTCAGGCCGCTGTAACCTGTAACATGTCGATGACTCATTCTGACTATGGACAGGCTTTCAGCTATGCTAAGTTGATTCTCAGTGTGAGAGGCTACTTAGAATTCGTCGGATGCTGACATTAAAGATGAGTAGAGTGGAGAGGTGGAGCACAGAGGAAGAATGATGTGGAGGTTATCTCAGTTCACTGTGTATGAGTCGCAGTGGCTCTGGCTGCGCTACTGACCTGGATGTACTTCATGAAGCGATGGCACTTGCCGCAGCGGGACAGGGGCTTGCCACTGGCAGCAATAGGGGAAAATGACACCTCCATCAGCTCATCCATGCCTACAAAACACAGTGGAATGATACGCTAGAGTGGAATTGCATGGGGAAAAAAGAAACTTCAACTGAAGTGACTAAATAGAAATATTAGATAGTCTCACAGTAAAACTTTGCAATCAAATCCTTCACCACAAAATATCACCCATTAAACTCACTCCAACCACAAATCCAGCCACTGATTCACCAAAAATCTCAACTAGTGGAGAAATTCTCACTTCTCAAAAGTCACTTCTTCAGATATCTGCAGGCTTGCTTGATATCAGCTTTGCCTGTGACATGAACCCCCAATTCCCCTCTCTTCCACAGACGACACAATTCAATTCATTCCCTACTGAAGAAGAGGAGGCCTCTATCAAAACCCTGTGGGAGGAAGCTTTGGGAGAAGAATTCACAGAGGAGGAATGGCAGAGCATTTTTCACCATGTTCACTCTTCCTTTATTTGTTCTGGGCACGGTGTAATCCAGTGCAAACTGCTCCACCGCACCTATTGGACGATGGTCAGACTTTCAAAAATCAACCCAAAGATAGATCCAATATGCAATCGGTGTCACCAGGCCCCTGCCTCACTGAATAATTTTGGGACTCAGGTATTTACCACTCTGTCAGAAGTATTACAGCTGCAAAAAAAACAACGTTTTGCCAAATACAGCAACAGCAAAACCTCATCCCAACCATGAAGCATGATAGAGGGAGCGTCACAATTTGGGGCTGCTTTGCTGCCTCGGGGCCTGGACAGGTTCACAATCACTGAGGGAACAATGAACTCCATATTGTATCAGGAAGTTGTACAGGATAATATCAGGGTAGCTGTCAGTGTTCTGAAACTTAACAGAGGTTGGGTCACACAGCAAGACAATGACCCTTAACACAAAAGTAAATCTACCACAGAATGGCTTAAACAGATGAAACTGATGAAAATGCACATTTTGGAATGGCCAAGTCAGAGTCCTGACTTTAACCCTATTTAAATGCTATGGCATGACCTGAAGTGAGCCATTCATGGAAGATATCCCAGAAATATCAATGAACTGAATTACCAAAAATCAGTTATTAACCTGGCCATTACCCGTATCTTACACTTTAGTAAATCTCACATGATCCTCTATTGTCGGACCATACTATCTCAAGGAAGCCCCTCCTACCCGTATGACAGACCAATCAGTGCCACATGCCTCGCCTATGACAGACAACCCTTGAAGGAATCATGAGAAAGGAGAATGGCGCATACTACTTCCAATGCTCCCACATACTTATTCAACTATTGTCCGTCTTCAACACCTAGGGTCAAAACATTGCCTTCAAGATTTAGGGTCTAAACATTGGAAAATCTTTGAACATATATGCGGGAGCATTGCAAACACCGTGCAGTGTTCCGCTATTTTGTAAGCTACTATGCTCCGGCACCTGCTAGAAATCTTGTGCGTGTCTCCCCTCTTGTAAAGAACACCTCGAACCAATGGGCTTCTCGCTCTCATTTCCTAGCCCTCCTCTAGCTGCAGCCAACTTACTGTTGATGGAGTCCACGAAGTAGTGGAACTTCCTCTTGAAGATGTCCAGTGTGTGTTGCAGGACCTGCTGGAAGTTGGCCTTGCCTAGGGCAATGAGAGTCAGCTGCTTCTCCACAGCGCTGCGTATGGTGGGCAGTACCAGCTCCGCATCTAGAAAAAACATCCACATAAGCATATATACAGAGAAAATCATGAGTATTTCATTTTGAAATACTCATAAGAGTCACTCACTGTCTACTTTTCTAACTTCTCTAATTTCTGGCTTAACACTAGCAAGGCCAATGGATTGGGGGGGGTCCTTTGTCCTTGTATGATTTCAAAAATCGAAACACTGCTTTGTACAGAAAGTGGAGGGCCATTTTCACAATTTAAAAAACACTACAACTGTATAAGGCAAATGACCTGTCTTGTAGTAACCATGCACCAGGACAATGCCCAGGTTGGTGGGCTTCAGCTTGCGTCCGTTCTCTACTGTCACATAATTCCTCTGGCAGATGTTGTTGATGTGGACTGGGATGCTGGCATCAGTACCTGGAGGAAGGAGACAAGAGGAGACAAGTAATCCACCACATCCGAACCCAGCTTTAACTAGCCTTCTTGCTGTATGTAGTAGTGTAGTAGTGTAGATTTCCTCCAAGGTTTTGAATGGGCCACCTTCAGACTCAAGATGCAAGTAAATACACATGAATTGCAGCGACATCTTGAGGCCATTTGGGCTAACATATACTGTACAGATATCAACCTTTCCTTCCTTCTTGCCTTCCTTATTTCTTTCCTTGCTTCCTTATTTCCTTCTATCTCACTTTCCAGTTACAATATATCATGCCCTTTCCTTCAAACACACACACAGTCACTCTTATGTACAGTGTTTAGGCATACCGATGCCATGTTTCTCCATGAGGGTGATGAGTTCAGCCTCGGTCAGGTAGTCCGGGGGGCTGGTCTGCTTCTCCACCAGCTTGATTTCATCTACCGTGAAAGTGTCTCCACGCTCACAAACTGGCATGGCCTCCTCCAGAGGGATGCCCTGCCATGGCATCACCTCCGTGTACCCTGTACACAGTTAGCCAGGTCATGACAAATATATAATGGAGTAAATTTAGAGTTTTTATTAGTAATTCCTCACAGAAATCGCACTACACCCAAAAAGACCTGACATAAGATTTCATAGCAAGAAAGGTCAAATTAGAGCCAAATATATTGAAAATGTTTCACTGTAACTTAACGATTAAAGTATTAATATGTCATGAAATGCTGTTTTTGTGAGAAACGGGGGCAAACTTTAATTGCCACTCCACTTGGATGGAAAAGAGTTCTTTGGCTTTGGCTCTTTTAGCTTACCAGCAGGCACACCGATGAGCATGCAGTTTGCAGTTTACTGATGTCACCTTGAATGATTTCTGAGTATTGAACTTCAAAAAGTCTTCCAATAGTCTTACCTCTCACTGCCATTTGGAGCCGCAAACGTGCAAAGTTACCTTGTGCAGCTTTAAAAAACAAATGTCCAGTCCAGAGGACGAGGTATACTAAGCTGAGGGTCTGGCCAGCAGACCTTACCTGATGATATGAGGGTTTTGCCGCTGCATGAGAAGGCCTCGGTGCCAATGCTGAAGTCAATGGTGGTCTGCAGGTACTTGCAGTCCTCGCTGACGGTGGCAATGAAATGTCGCGTGATGTACTCATACAGCCGCCAGCCGTCACTTCCTATGGGGAAGGCAAGAACAGGAAGTTCCTTAGTCGAGGGGTGAATAGAATCTAAATCTTTTGCAGTCCCCGCAACAGCCAATATGTGGATGCTAGCTAATCTCTTGCTCTTATTTTGTACATTATACAATAGCTATTGACGACTTTTGAGATTTTCAACATGGCACAAATACAGGCATGACCCACCCAGCTCTGCCTCTGAGGCAGCTCGCATGGGGGTGATGGGGGGATGGTCTCCAGCATCCGCTCCTTTCCTGGGTCGGTTCAATCCGGCCGATAGCAGAGCCTTCACCTGGTGGCAAGGTAAAACGTATCGTTAAAAAAAAACCTTAAAACTTACCATTAGCAGTCAGACTGTGTGTCCGTGAGCATAAATACAGTCAAGGCCCATGAGTGCGTTTCCATTTCCATGCACTGCTGACCTTGAATGCATCAGCCAATTTTTTGTATCGTCTGCCCCATGGTGGCTCTCACCTCCTGTGCCCAGTAGGGGTTGTTCATCTGCTGCTTCAAGGTTCCCTTGAGGTCAAAGTTCTCTGGATAGTGGGTGGTCTCGGTACGTGGGTAGCTGATGTAGCCCTGCGTGTACAGGCGCTCTGCAATCTGCATGGTATGCTGAGGACCCATACCTGAGACATCGAAAACATCAGCCATGTTACGCCTCGTTCACAAGTGAACCAGTCATATTCTACGTACATCATTCCCAACATAATGTTGGCCCCAGCTAGTCTGAATACCGGACAAGTTGTCGGCTTACTGAGTTTAGATAGAATAATCAAATATAATTGAGACATTTTAGACATTTTCAGGATCTGCACACAGTCTGATATTCTTCATGTGCTATGAATGCTATGCCTCACAAACATTGATTATTATTTTGTGAGTGGGTGAATGTGGATTTGCAGAATTATTTAAGCTGAACTACTGTTGACTTTTGTCTGCATTTTCTGTAGGTATCAAAAGTAAGCTCGCTAAAGCCAAGACAGTCTATAACTGAACACTGTAAAGCTACTCCCTCTGTTTCCCGAAATGTGTCTCCACTCACATAGTATGTGAAATCTCTTGTTCGTTCACCATGACCAGGCGCTAGTCGTGAGATTTCAAGTATCTCTTTGCAGGTGGTGTGTAGGCAAGATCCTTTACTGCAGGCACAGATCACTGTTTAACCTACACTCCACAACATGTCAAAAGCATCACCTGCATTATCTTTCGGCCCCAGCATCCCATACTAAAAAAAAAAAAAAAAAAAAAGGTAGTCCTATGTCTTTGTCTTTTCTACAACGCTATATAAATCTATATTTTTAGCACTGGATGTCCTGTTTGGAAAATATTGCTCTTCTCTTTTTAAGCAAGGAACTTCAGGTGAACCTCTTTTTATAGGCTACAGGACTCTGCCAGTCTAAATCTGAATCTTCAAGATCAATCGCTATCTGGGAAACCCACCCTGGGCCAGTTGGAGCATACTGACTTACTAACCACCTGCTCGGAGGTTAGTAAGTCAACCACTCGACTATCTCTGGGCACAAAAACAACAATTCCAATGAATTATTATTTAAAATTGTTATGTCCATTTTTCCAGCATTGACTACTGACGACATATCAATAGACTATCACATGAATTCACCGACATTCAATCTATTCTTGGGATCACTGAGGGTCAAACTGCACCTATCAAACACTCAAATACAAATCCCAACTCATAAACTAAATTACCACAATGAGAACTAATTGCTATTGGGAAATGATTTAAAGTACTGCATATGTTTAATGCTGATTGCTGCTGACGCACCTAGGGCAGAGCTGGCCACTCGCAACATCTCCACTGTGTTCAAGGCCTGTGGCCTCTGCTTGGCCTTCTCCTTCTTACTCACAGACTCCACCTGCAGTTAAGGGCAGAATTCCACAGCTTATATCAGACGTCAGTGAGGTGAGCTCAAAATCAGTTTAGCCTTAGGATTGGGTGACAGGATGTATACATCAGGGAAGAGTGTAAATTCCATTGTCATTTTCTGGCCAATTTAAATTCCCTTGATCTTTGGCAACTTAAAATGTATTCAGAGGCTAAACAATTCGCAGAACCTTCTACAGGGGGGTTCTTGTTTTGTCTCTGAGTGTCTTGTCGTGCTGCTTCCTCTTGGGAATGCACCGCACCTCATATTGGTTCCATTTTTTAACTGCTAGTCAACTTGGAATACATTCTACAGTATTAAGGTTTGTTCTTACCCGGGCCTCCCTGGAGGTCTTGGCCAGGTTGACGAACATCTGACCCACCTCCCTGTCGAAGACCCTCCCCCTGTTCCAGTCTAGCGTCAGAGGGCTGTCCTTTCCTTTGAACACCTGATACAAAACACAGCATGTCTGTCACTATACCCCTGGTTGGAGAGAGTATTTGTATCATAAGGGGGTTGCTGATAACAGGGATCTTACCTTTGCCTGCAGGACCCAGTATGTCTCTGGTTTGAAGGACTGGATCTTGTCATGGCGCTCCACACAGAAGCCTAGCGTTGGGGTCTGGCAGGGACCAAATGAGATCAGGGAAGAATCCAGGTTGCCGTATTTACCCTGGAAATACTTGGTCTGGAAACTGAAATATATTTGACAGACAGAAAAAAGGTAAATGTCACACTTAGCATTGCCTAGGATCAACTGTAATGGAACTCATGGACTGGGAAATGGGGTTCTGGCATCATGAGCAAAAGTCTGCAGGTTTTCATTCCAACTAATGACTACTGTAGCCAAATTCAATGACCTCCTCTCTGATTGAAGGTTTCATCGAGGAACTGACCTGCTATAGTGTTTGGATGAAATGAAAACTTGCCGACTATTGGGTCATGGTGGAATATGGTAGAGAACCATTGCTCTACAGTTCAACAGAATTCAAAACCATAAACCTGAAGCACATTGTGCTGAATGAACATGGATTTAATCTAAGAAGCATCCGAGGCATGCACAGTTCTCTAGAGCAGTGGTTTTCAACCATGTGTTCTCAAGGTCCAAGAATCTGCAGAGATGAAAGGCATCTTAACCAGGTTTCTCATTATCAGAGTGTGACCTTACCTAGTTGGCAAGTAAACCTTTTGGTTTGAATTGTGGAGGACACAAGAACACATAAGAACCTATATTAAGACCCCCGGTTTTCATTCCCACCAAACACTACAGCTGCTGATTTCACTGATTAACACCAGAGAGGAGGAGCTTGAAATCAGCTGCTGAGTGTTTGGATGGACTGAAAACCTGCAGACTCTTGGCCTCTACGGACAATAGTTGAAAACCACTGGGCTAGGACAAAGTGCCGGGGCAGGCTGCAAAGAGCCATAACCATATGTGGCCAACATGATTTGGGAACCACAGCTAATAGGGACACCAAAAGGTCCTTCCAAAATATGTATGGTACAGCAATGGAAATCCAGCGCAGCATGGCAGCCAGGCAGCCAGGCAGAACTGGTGTGTCTGTGGTTTTGGGTAGCTGTGTACCGGGTGAAGGCACAGCCGATGCGTAAGTCCAGCTCCTGACGAGCATCGACCGACAGGGCCTCGTTGCGGTTGGGCTCTCCTAGACGGTTCATGGCGTTCCAGATATCAGTGTCGGTGATGGAGCTGAACTTGGCCCGGTAGATGGTCTGGTCCCTGCCGTACGCCTTGTTCATCACTGGCTGAATGGCATCCAAGACCTGGGAGGCAAGAGAAATGGTGAATGAGCACTCAAAAAGATAAATTTATCAGTGGCTATGTTTCCATGTGGACTAACCAGCTATTGGTCACACGCTGGTGAAGGTTTTATTCAGGTCAAATCTGTTTCTACAAACTTATGATACCCTATGATTGAGTCTCCAAGTTGTCCAGAATAAACCAGTTAATAGAATATAACAGGATATACAGTAATTTGTGGGATCTTCGTGACGCTCCTGGCAAATAACCTGAAGTTATAGGCAATTATACTTACTCTGGTTCATCAACATCTACCCATAATGCTGTGGTGAGTGAGAGTGACAGATGATAAAAAGCAATAAGAAAAAGCAGTAAGATGTTTCCATGACACTGTAACCTGTTGAATATGGGAGTAAGCCAGGCATCTTAACCAGGAGTATAAGTTTACCTGGGTTAAGTTCACATATATTAACCAGATTAGTTGAGTAACCAGGTTAAGAAGGGACCTCTCTGCGTATGTAAACATAGCCACTGATATACCCCCAGCAGCAGCAGAGCAAAGACACAGCTTCTAAGCAACATTAGCTAGAATAATCTCAGTCGTTTTACAGCTCTGGGTTTCAAGACAATGAGAAACAAAATTAATAGATTTTGATTACCAAGATTACCTCAAAACAGATGTTCTCGCCTTCTTTATCACAGTCCAACCATAAAACCACATAGTCACACGCCTTGGCTTCAACCTGACATGAGATCACACCAGAAATTGTGGAAAAAGTGTTAAAGACAATTTAAGTGATATTCCAATGATGCAATTCTAGGGATGATACAGAGGCTACCAAAGGTTCATGGTTGTTAGCCATCATTAGCCGAGCCTGAGAGATTATGGATTTTTGAAGGACGATTTTTAAAGGCAGTGATGTGTCAGTAATTTGTATGGTGGTAGATTACCTCTTCACTAGACGTTTCTGTTGGGTCTCTGCTCAAATTAGCTGGCTCAATATTGTGAAAATGTGACTTCATTATTTATGTCAATAACAGGCCACCATAAACTCTTGCTGTCCATGTTGTTCCAATTCTTTAGTCAATAAAAGTCATAGATTACTTAATGCATCTTTAAGGAAAAAAAATCCAATTATAATTAATTAGGTCATTTTCCACCTTTATTCCAGTAGCTACACAGGTCCTTTATAAATCAATAATACTTCAAATATCCCAACAGCAACACATATTGAGACGCAATACACAAAATAACACTATAATAAAGTTGTAGCATAAATGTGTAGAATGTCTACTGCTCACCCAGCTGAGAGTCTTTGCTAAAGTGCTGGAGAACCAGTTGATTCCATGGTTAAAAAGATCATCTCACACTTATACTGCTCATTTCAGAAGAAGTAAAAGAATGGGATGACATCTTATTGCTACAACTTGGAAGTTTTCACGTGCTCAAGTTGTTGGAACCCCCACATCCAAAATTAACATGACATGACATGACAATTCAGCATAAGATCCATACAATTTATATTTATTAAGCCAAGCTTTGGGTCTATAGGACTTTCATCAGAGCATGCATGGCACACAATGAAAGTATAACATAGTCATACATCGCAAACATGTAATTGGCCATATGCACACCTGTCAATACCTGGTCACATGACATAATACCACCTGGGTATTGTAGTTTGTGAAAATCAGAAGTGAAAGCAGTGTGACATTAACAGTAACACCTTAATTAACATCTACCTAGCTAAATTATTGGTTTACGTTAGCCTGGTTTTCTAGACGTTCAAGTTTTCTAGTCTTGCTAGCTAGTTGAACAAATAATAGCAAAAGAAACATCCATGTATTGGCATTGCTGCATACCTTTTGTTTTAATCACAGATTAAACAATGACATGAACTTATTTTTAGGAGATCAACATAGTCTATAAAAAATATTAAGATATCCTTGCAACAATGTCTTTTTCTAAGTAACTCAGTAACTTAACTTTTACTCTGAATACATTTTAAATGGGCTACTTGTAACTTTACTTAGATGTTTACACCAGTAATTCTCTTTCTACTTCAATAAAATTTCAGCAAAGTAACTACATCTACTTGAGTAGGGTATTTTGGTAGTCTTTCCACCCCTGCTTGCCTGTGCATTGTGTGCCATGTATTCTCTGATGAAAGTCTTTGGTAGATCCAAAGCTTGGCTTAATAAATGTAAATAATAAGTAATAAGTGTGCGGAAAATCTTTTTCACTATGTTGTATAGCATAAAATGCTATATTGCCCTAATTAATTGGCTAAACCAATAAATTGGTCGCCTTCAAATCATACGCCACAAATCTACCTGGAGGAACTTGACCATGTTGAGTTTGGGGTTGGCTTCCTTCTTCTCTGTGGGGGCTTTACTGAAGAGCTCAGCAGGGTCTACCTTGTCCCAGTTGTTGTACTTACCTTGAAAAAGAAGACCAGGGTAATAAACATACAACTTTTGATGAAACCACAATGGCACATGACAAGTAATTGCTTTCTGTGTTGGATAACAGTGATTAGCTTGCATTAGCCCATGATCAGATCGTCTTTTATCTCCCACTCAAATACAAGTTCAGCTGTGAGCATCACTAGTAACAGAGAGAGTAAAAGGTCAGAGAGCGCAAGGAGCGTAACAACATTCTGGTTGCTATGCAACACAAAGTTTGGCAACTTGCAAGCTATCTAGTTAGCATTAGCTTGCTAACCTGAAGTAACAAAGGGGATAAAATTGTTGAAAATAAAAATGGACCAGAGAAAGTTAGCGATTGCTCTGCATGGTCCCAAAGAGGATGAGGAGCCCATTCTGAAATGGAGGATGTGGGTATATGACATGAGAACAGAGCCCTGAGAGTATCATCATCTCATCTAAGAGCTCTGCCTTGATAGACCCTGTTTGAAGGGCTTTTTTCACATAGACGAAATGCCAACTTGGAGCACCCAGGGCAGCACCACAAAATGCAGTTTCCAAAACCATTTCAGTATGAAATTTTAGGCGCCACACTCACTATTAAAAGTAATATTCATCTAGAGAATGTTAAAGACATGACATTTTGGCCAAGAAGTTATTAATGAGATTGGCTAGGATTTGAAGCAGCCACCTTACTACTAGCAGGCAATGTATCACCCATACAGAACTGCATGTGACACCATAACGTATGGGCAAAGAGGACATGGGGCAAGACATTTATTTGGGTACAAAAGTATGAAAAGGGGAAACAGAATGTAACATGGGTAATACCCACCGATGAAATCCAGGCTCATCACATGTCCACATACAGAAGTCATCTTAAAGCGCACAGTTTGGCCCTGGAAGCTGCCGGTGTATTCGTGCACTGAGCATGCGCCATTGAGTCCCTTGCGACTTGAACAACTTCCTGAAGACCAAAGAAAACAGATGAGAACGCAGTTGGTTAATAATTTGGGCAATTATTTAAAGTCACAATGAAAATAAAATATTTTTTTCACTTTGTTAGCCAATTCTCCATATCATATGTTACACCTATTTAACAAACACAAGCAAAATGCTGTTTCCTTGTGACTTTAAAGGTAAGGTCAGGATTTTAGAGGTTGTTTCACTGAAAACTATGATCAATAGGAACTGAAAGCAAGAAAAGGTGACATAAGATGAAATTTTAAGGAATTGCTGCAGTAGCTGACACTAATAGATATTGAATAAAAATAAAACAAATAAGAATATAGCAAATTGGGGTGATATGAAAATATGCATCCAACAATTTTAACATGTTCAGTAGAACGTATGAATGGAAAAAGTAGGGTATTACAGTATTTTAGTGTGTGTAAAATAAAAGCAGGTGACCATTTTTAAGATGAAAATGACAAAATGTCACAGCCAGCTGCACTACAAAGTTTGAAGAAATGTCACTAATCAGTCGAAGCTTTACATAACGATGACATCTTTTTTATCCTTTCTAAAAAATAGCATTAGTCATTAATTAATTGCATTAGTCAGAAATTGGGATTTTACAGGACTTCAGAGTGGTGCTGAGGCCTCCAATAGCTCTTTCCCAATGGAGGGGGGTGGGGGGTTTTGCCTTGGTTGCTTGAAGCCTAATGCTGCATCGTGACTTCCTCTCTGAATGAAATGGCTCTCTCAAGGCTGAATGCTAATGGTGGGTACATGGACAGAGACCATTGTGATGGGAACGAAAGTGACCAATAACCCCCCCCACCCCCAATGCCACTAGAGCCCTGTCTGACGTGGATGCCCCAATCACTCAAACCCACCCCTGCCAACCTTGCCGCTGACCAGTGGGAATCCCATTGAGGCCAGGAAGAATAAATAGAGCCAGCTCCAGGTCCGATACAAAGATCAACTCTGAGCCCCAAGGGAAAAACCTGAGGACCAAACAAAAAAAATCCCCGACAGAAGCCACAGCACACCGATCCCCAGC
>OOFE01024136.1:7637-23631 GCA_900323365.1 Monocentris japonica | reverse complement strand
GAGGCTGACCCACCCCAACCCCCCACCCTAAACAGGGTTTGTATCCCTCCCTCCTCCCCTACACACACGCACTCACAAACTGTCTAGTTGTATTGTGTATTGTTATACTGATGTTGAGTCAAGGCTACGTTAGGCCTCTACAGAGAGGTCTCGGAGAACTTGGCAACCCTTTAACGACTACACGACAGAGAAGCTGTGATTCCCCCTTATGCACTATCACACCTGACCTTTGAATCACCAAACTTGTATGGCAAAATGGCACTGAGAACCATCATGTCTGCAACAGCTTTGTATTTCTTTGTTCTGTTCTTTTAATTAGTAAATTTGTGTGTGTGTGTGCGTTGGAAAGGCGGGTAGTGGGATTATCTTTGTTACTTGCTTTTGTTTTGTTTTTCTATGTCACTTAACATTCCAGGGCTGGACAGCTTCCTTTTCATATTCTTCCAGCACATTATGCCCTTTGTTATCTGATCTGATCTGTCTCTTCTGTTATCTTTAAAAATGAATAAACATACTTCAAAAAAAGAGATTAGCAGAGCTGTAGGCCAAATTATCAATGAAGGTCCAAGTCAAAGGCTACAGCAACAGAAATGAAGGGGATATGTGCTATTCACTGAATATGGAGCCACTGGGAAATACGCTTTTAATTCAAATGCATTTATTTGAAATATATTGGCTCATTATTCTGATGACAAGGTTAGGTTATTATTGTTACCTTGAGTCACAGTACATTTGAAATCATGAAAAGTGAATAATATGGGACTTTTTAAATGGCAAAGAATCTCCTCCAGGTCAACTCAAGTTTGTTGCAAATTAGTGAGAGAGATTTTGACATTTTGCTCTTTGAGAGCCACAAGCTTTGACTGCATACCCAAGGTTGGCTCTGTGCATTTTTCCTCTCAAACCCCCTAGTTTATGATTTGACCTTTAGAAGAGCTTATTTGAGGCCTCAGGTAAATCCACATTTCCTTAATAACACATGTGCATAACACCTAGATGCTTTGGGTTTTGCCAGCCTCAGCAATTTCCAAAGATTTCTGAGTCTGCTTGAAATTATCTGGGCCTAACGTTTTGCTGCCAAAGCTGAGATAGCTGTCAGTGAAAAGCGGCTCTCCACATAGTTCGCCCTGAGCAGAACTTTGATTTAACTGCTATCAAACAGGCTGACAGTCCTTCACCCAACACGCTATCTACGGCTCAGGTGGAGTCACATGAAGAGAGCTGCATGGGTTGTCATACAACCTTGGACAGTTTCAACAGAGCACAGAAAAACAGACAGAGAATAGGCTGTACTGCTGTAAACATATATGCGCACAACAAACTCTGCAGCACGCAAACACAAACACTGAGGCAAAAAGACTGACATATGGGTTATTTTCCCACTGGAGTGGCAAAGTGTGCCCCATGTGTTATATGTCTCAACACATGCTAGCAATTAGGCATCTAACGAATGTTTGGTACACAAAATTTCTTCATGCGAAAATTGACAGTATGCATCAAGGAGTTTAGAGATCACAATGAATAACTCCTGTCTCTCTTTGCATACCTTTTCTAGTGAGAAATTTGTAGTCACACTGTTTATGGTTTGCTCACAATGTCGTGATGATATCAAACTGTGAATCCAATACGTGTATTGAACTGAACTGTGAGCTTAATGTATCGTTACATCCCTATTAGCAATACTTCCAAAAGTCAACGTGTACAATTAAACCGTTGAATTGTCATAAATAAAAGCATTTTCCATATAATTTGTTTGAATTTTCTATTTTTCATCATTCTCCATTGTCACACTCATTGACACTGTCAATCTTATTTGAGGAAATATCTGGCATATGCTAAAATAATTTTTCCAGTTTTCCCATTAGCCTATCGTTGTTGAAACCAATCGCAAGTTTAGAAAGTACAGGGTAATGTTAATTGGTATAAGCTCGAGGGTAGGTAGAGAGTAGTGTTGATGAGTATAGTTCTGATCAGTGTTGAGAGCATGTGTGTGTGTGTGTGTTCCTGTAGATCAGTGGTCCTCAAGTCCGGGCCTCGGGGTCCAGAGTACTGCTGGTTTTCTATTCTGCCAGTTAGTTTCCATTCTAGCTGTCTAATCAGGGATTAAGACCTGGGATGCCAGGTGAATGCAATTAACTTCCTGGTAGGAGAGAAAACCAGCAGCACTCTGGACCCCGAGGCCCGGATTTGACAAACTCTGCTGTAGGTCCTCCTGGAGGTATACTGGTCTAATTCAACCAATCACCTGTGATGGGAGGTGCCTGCTATTACCAACTGTTCTTTCATCTAACATCCAAGTGAGGTTTCTACATAGGTGCTCACCCTAAATAGCATGGCTATCCAGCCTCCTCTCCTGGTTTCAGGCCATACATTTGTAGGTTGAATTTCCTGCTATGACCCTACAGGGCCTGTGTTTTCTAGATTGTTGTAATCTTTCTCCAACTGAATCAGTGTCATTGGTAGCCAGCTCCAGCAATTCCACCTTAGTTTTGTCTGTCTCCACCACACTTTCGTTGCAGTTGAGATTTTGTGCCTTCTGTCATCATTTTGCTCAATGCTTCAGGATCCATTTGCAAGCTCCATAGATTGTATGACATACGTTGCAACCACATGGAGACACAATCGATGTTCTGGGGTGTGATTAATGCTACACTACACACTTGATAGTCTTTCAAATTACAATGGATGGTTGAGCTCTGAGAAAAGCAAGCAAGCATGGCACTGGAGGACATTTGCTGATCTTCATGCATACATGAGGGCGTTTTGGGTTCCCGATTGTCTTGGAAAACAACAGTCCCTGCAAACTGAGAGCTACATACAGCTCTACAGTGAAGTAATTGACAATCAATGACAATTTTGATCAGAATTGATTGATTGACAGTCATTTTTTCTTTTATTGCAAAGTATTATGAGATAGACGAGACATAAATATAAGACAGACATAAAAATAAGAGCGCTCAGGCACACATACACAAGCACAAACAATAACAAACACAACCACATAACCGTACCAGGTGGTTGCAGTGTCAGAAAAAACAGTGAAACTGAATACATCAGTTAGCCCAATTAGTTGCTATTATGTAACCAATATTATTAACACTTTCTACCCAAACTCGAAAATACATGAACCTTTACGACGCCACTGGTAACCACCTGGTCTTGGTTGGTTGCTATAAAGCTGTGGAATTAAGAAAAGCCATCACGAATCCATGATTATGTGAGCAAAGCATAGCAAGTTGTAGCAGTGCATGCACACAGTATGATACAGTAACAGAGCAAGGCAACAGTAGACATGTCGCCTCCCATGAATTATGCAGGCACCCCTTGGACCAAGTCACGAGATGCATCATCCCTCCAAGTTTCGTCAAAATCAGACCAGTGCTGTAGCAGCTTTTTTTGCCTTTTAAATACAGCACCCCCATCCGACCAATCAATGTAATTCCTGTACCAAAAGGCACCATCAAAAACGGATACGACAGGTCAATATTTTGACCTTCCATTGCAGCGCCGTCTTTATGCCCAACTAAGTATGCAGTTCTCCAGCTATTAAATAACTGTGCCTGTAGTCATTCCTCATGGAGAGTGACCATGACTAACTGCTGGTCTTTTCAAGAAACAGGTTGCATGTTCTCCTGGGAGGGTCCAAAGCTGCCCAGTCTTTCGTTCACGTCCTCGCTAGTCTTCATGTGCTTTTAATTAGGGTGCTAATTAGTAGGATGCACACATGATGTAATTAGTTTGCTCTCTGTCAGGGGAACTGGAAGTAACACGGACATATGTCAGCCATTCTCAAAGGGATCACAAGCCTCTTTCTTCACTCAGGGCTCCAATTATCCTATTGTGTTTTCCCCACCCGTTGCCTGTGTGAAGCTGCGCGGTCTTTCCTCATGAAAGGCTGAGAAAAGAGAGGCAGAGAATGGGAAATAGATTGTATATGTCATTTCGTCGTGAATGGAAATGGCAAATTAATGATAGACAAGTGGAGCACTGCCCACACCTCAACTTTGGTGTGGGAGTGATTTAGATAACAAATTCTATGTACGTGCACACAAGTGAGTTTTTGTGTGTGTGTGTTAGATTCACCCACACTAACAAATGAGATCATGATGGACATGGTGCAGTTCTAATCTCCAAACAAGATAAAAAAGGACAGCAGATGAAAGTGCCACAGCTAAGCTTATTTATAGAAAGTAATGATAATATCAGAAAACTGTAACAGGGGAGCTCTTGCCAGTATGGCTTTTGCTCACACACACACACACACACACACAGAAAAACACATACACACACTAAATTTTTCTGATTAATGAAGAACAAATGATGTTCTTAGATATTAAACAGTGTAAAAGTATTTTTCTAGTCATAAAAGTAAAGTGGTGCAGTACAAAATCCACTGTGAACAAACATATCCATAACGTTCATAGAAGCTTGCTTAGAGTAATCAGGGTCTTGTTTTGATAGCAAAACAGTGTTCATAGTAAAAACAATGGGGTTTCTGTTAATTATCTGTCAAGAGGGCAAAGCCTCTCATTCAATTCACCCATGTTGATGAAAAAGGAAGTTTCTGGTCTACATTTGTCTGGGGGGATATGTCATGACTAAAATCAAAGGTAGATAATATGAATCATAAGTAGACTATACTGCACAAAATATATTTCCTTTCCTTGAAATGCATCTCCATCTCTTCTTAAAGACTAAATGCTACTGTTAGTGCTGAGAGCATGAATGCATGAAGATCCATATCTTGACAGTACCTGCAATATTTTGCCTTTAATCATATATTATGACTTGGGCTGGAAATGCAAATGTTGTAATGACAGAGTTCAGAAACTTGCAGGAGACTAATAAAGGCAAGCAGCCAGTAAACTAAGTGCACTAACAATACGCCTCTCATTAGTGTCCTCGGGCACAAAAGGCCTGTATAATCACTGTCATGCATACAACAACCACAGGCCATAAAACAGTCATTTAAAAAAGGTGGCTAAGCCATGAGTGAAAAGAGTTCCACACAAAATAACTTTATTCATACCCTTTTGACAACATTTTGATTTGCAGGCAAAACAGGCAGCATCTCACGTCGATGACCTCATCAGCCAGTCTAAACTGTGAGGTGACCAACCACCATTATACCAACCACCATATAATTATAGCAGAAATGCTTTTTTAATTCAAATTGGTCTGGCGCTACATACTGTATACATGCTGCCAACTGATATTATGAAGATGTATGTCAGTTCGGTGGGTTAACTCCATCTGACAAATACAAATGCTGGGTAAACTGAACTTAAGTGGGTTTACCCGCAACAACAGCACTGTCTATTGGCACAGAATATCTTCTATAAGAAGCAAGCATTCAGAGGTGCTCAAGTATCGCTTAAGCTAGAGGCTGGCTCTGAAAGGATAGCATTTGAAGTTAAGCAGTGAGAGATTTTGTGTGTATGCATTAGCAAGCAAGAAATGCAATCCATGATCTAAAGGTAGAGCTCAAAGATCTCCCTGAGGAAATTTGATGCAATGAGTTGTGGCTGGGAGCAAACCAAGCATGTCCCTGATGAAATGTGTGTAAGAAGTGTGTGTGTGTGTGTGTGTGTGTGTGTGTGTGTGTGTGTGTGTGTGTGTGTGTGTGTGTGTGAGTGTTATGATTTATGATGATTATGATTTATGCTTGTGATGGACGACCACATTAGGAGCAGCAGTTTTTTTTTCAACTCTCTTTCTTGTTCTCTCTCTCTCTCTCCTCTCTCTCTTTCTCTTTTATAGCATGTGGTGCACAGTGAATTATCAAATGTCAGAAACACTGAAACAATGAATTCAGTAGTACTTCCTTGGCCTTACAAATACAAACACCATCTCCTAGAAATACTGTAATTTGTCAGTAAGGACTTACAGTATGAAAAAAACCCCCAAATAATTAAAGTGGCCTCGCGTTAAAGGAAAGAATTCACCCTAAACCAGAGTTCACATGTATTATTCCCAGTGTTGGGCTCGTTACTCCAAAACAAAAAAGTGTAGATAGAGTATATTCTTCTCGTTACTCATTTCAAAATTAATAATATTACTTTACTTATTACACTACTCATTATATTACTTTTATGTTTTTTCCCTCTTACTTTAAACATACCACACCTGTGCTCCTGTGACTAATACTGCAGCTTAGCTTAGCATACTTTTACAATTGACAACATTTTTTGTTGTCTTTCTTCTTGACAAAATCAAAGTAATTGGAATACTTTCACTTTTACTTCACTATGGCATTTGCAACGTGTCCTTTCATTATAACGATAATTAATCTGGGGATGGAGATTGGCTATATTAAACTTAAATGTGATATGAAGGGTGATAACAAAAGTTATTTCTCTGATTGGTAATATTATTACTGAAATTGAAAAAGTAATTTGTTACACTACTCGTTACTGAGGAAAGTAATAATATTACTTTAACGTGTTACTGTTACTGCATGAACAACTCGTTCCAAAAGCCACACATTGGAACCAAGACTATTCTGTGATATCATACAGTAGTAGAGTGCAAAAAATTTTGATCTTTGATTTTGATCTTGTATTCACTCAGAGTCTGTAATGTCACTTATTTCTAATGCATTTCAAAATATTCTTCTGTTCTTTGTCACAGTTATTGTACTACTGTTGGCCACTGAGCAACCTCACGAGAGCAAATGGAGGTTAAGTGCCTCTCTCAGTGGAACTTTGAAGTATTTGTTGAGGGAGGGGAAAGTGTAACTCATTCACTTTCCCTACACAGATTTTCAGCCAGTGTGGGGATTCATCATAAGCCTGCTTTTCATACCTCTTCATTTTTACCGCCAAACAGTCTTATCACAGTATTGTGAAAAAAGTGTCCCAGGGATGTGACTCAATCTTAATGCATTGTTTATATCATTGTGAATGGCAAATTTCCTGCTACATCGTTTGCAATGAGAAGATAAATTGTGAAAAAAAATGAATTTTTAGTGCATCTAGGCAATTTAAGCTTTTTGTAAAACAAGATCATTGACATCACTCAGAAGTAAGGTTCATAGAATTTGCTCTCTTTAAGATGTAACGGTGACAGGTTAGGCAAGTCTAAACATGCCCAAGTAGTTTATTACTCCAACAAAAAGCAAACACAAACGGTCTATGCTACTATGCCTCTAGAATGCTGGCCAAAAGGTCAACCATGCTAAATTCAGCTTAAGTTGTTAAAAGGGGTCAGTACTTTCCCCGCTGTACTGAAGCGTTTCAGTGTAAAGTGCTATATATTTGATCGTTGCCTTTCTCTCCTTTGCTAAAAGGTTTTTCATGCAAAGATTGCACACAACATGATGCAAACCAGTTGGCTTTCCAATATCATCTGACTTGAACTTGAAGAACTACCAAACAGCTGCAGTAGCCAACTTTTCCATTTCCCTCACCTCCCCATTAGAGTTGCTGGTGACACTTACCTGGGGGGGCAACAGTACAAGTAGTGCCTCAACCGTAACTGGATACCAAAGTTGGTTTACCATTCAGTATCAGCGAAGCAAAGTGGAAGTTCTTGATTTGGTTAACCTGGTGTAAAGCTCACTATGGGTTTACATCTCTATATTCACTGATCATTTCTGCACTGTATTTGCTGTGACCACAGCATGGTAAATGGCAAGGTTCATGGTGGGAACCTCATAAAACAGTTACCCAGATGACTTGTTTTTATAGTAAATGAGTAAAGCAATGACATGCCAACTATATTAAGTGCAAATTAGACTGACAAAATATACCTCATATAAGTAAACATAAGATATATTTATATACATTTTATATATATATATATAATATAAGGCTTTAAGTAAAAAATTCTAAATTGGGTGTTATATTATTGAAAAAGTATGCACGAGTTGATTTTCATCTGTTGCATTTTATGACAATTGTATTGTTTGAGTATACTTCAATGTGAAAGGTCTGTTGGTAACAGTATATTTAATCACTGCTTGAGAGAACAAATCAGAAGGGCCCAGCCACCACTAGGCTCAGATAACCTAGTCTTGCTATTTTACTTGGGAGTTTTATGGACTTTTTATGTTCAAAAATATAAACTCAGTTTTTCTTTTCTGATACTCCTACTTTCTGTAGCTCGGTGTATATATGGCACAGAATATTCCATTCTTGACACAAGTAATCTGTTTTTTTTGTCAATGCATGTAAGCATCATAACAGAATAACCCAGCTAAGCTCATACTCTGGTTATGAAAACCCCAGTTAAAATGCCTGGATTAACTGCTAACCCACATTAAATGGGTTACTGTGGCATGGAAACATATTACTCCTTTCATTTTTGGTTTCTGCCATCTGTGTAACGTGATGGGTGATGGGTACAATTTGATGTCACCAAAAATCATGGCAGGGAGTAGTAGTTACTATTCTATCTGGATTGTGATCATCATTTCTTACCCATGTATTAGAAGCAACCTACTATTGCTCAGTCAAACAGGGAGGGGGTAGCTGGCAGCCTCAGCTTTTCATACTTTTTTGATCGTGTACTTCTCTGCGGGTGGGACACCACAGGTAGACAGGAATATTCTGTTAACGTTTTTTCATTTCAACAGGGATAATCAAGCCCAGAACTCTGTAAAAAAAAGATTATCTACTCTTTTTCTACTATGATGATGGCATAAAATGTAAACTTCAAACTAGCAAGGGTCAGTCCGAGTAGAAAGGCAAACTTTAGGGTGCCTTCCTCTGTTCTACAAAGGAGTGGCCTCTCTGGGTGGCTGCGGCTGCTGCCTGATGCCGGCAACGAACATTATGCCTATAGGGCACCATTAAAAAATATGTGATCTCAACAAATGTCTCCGCTCCCCTCTGAAAACCATCCTTTAATAATTCAAACATTTGCAGAGAAAAAGAGCCCGAGTCTTGCGAATTAAAATTAATGTGACAAGAGAAAAAATACTGCAAACACAGTACATTTAAAAAAACAAAAAACAACTTACTACTAAAAATAGCGGGTTGTTTTTCAACAAGGACAAGGGCAAAACATAAAATACAGCCAATGTTGTAAAGTTTGTGCAATAGAAGATTCTTCTTTTGACAACATTGGCCAATTAAGATGAACCTTTTAGCTCTAGAAAAACAAGGATTCATCAACTTACTACCGAAACAACTTGTGGACATAAAATAAATGAATTGTCATAAAATGGGCCAGTTTGAACGTCCAGAATATAACAGAAAACACACCAGCGAAAACATTTCCTGGAATGTCCTCGGAAGTCAGGCCCTAACTTGTATTGAATTAAAAATGTTGCTACCCAAATCAACAATGAATAAGGTATAAACTATATGTACAACAGGCTGGTACTGTCAAAATTATGAAAGCATATAAACTCACAATATCTTTGAACAACCGGTCGTGAAAAGAAGAATGAAACACTTCAGGGCTTGTCGTGTATGCCTGGCTTATTGTTTCACGCCTCATAAAATAAGTCTGACAGCGACACCTCTATCTCACTCCTTGAGAGTAAGGATGGACTGGTGAATTGCCTTAAGCCTCCTTAAGGAGCTGCAGCCATGTTCTTTTGCTTCAAGTTTATCTCATGCTATTTTCCTGATTGTACATTATACTCCTACTTCACCATGATATAAATAGCACCTGGAATGTTGTAGCCTCCTTCTGCCCATTTTCAATTCCAGCTGATTTCCTGCAGGCTGTTTTTCCCACATTGCCGACACTCAATTGACCTCTCCTTGCTCACAGACAGCAACGAAACTGGCAAATGGAGGAGGTAAAGGTACTACAAGAAAAGACTCAAGATTTAATAAGACAAAAGGTTGACGCTGAGGACCAGTCTGGATGTGCATCACCAATAACAAAGGATATCTTATGTCTGCTAAAAACACATTCACTAATCCCTGTTTGTACATTACAGGAATATACATGATCTGTGTGTATTTGTGATTGTGTGGGCGGGGTGTATTGCATTATGAAAGTGCAAGTTTCCCTTCCTCCCATTCAATGTGTATGCATATATTAGTGTGTTTGTGAGTGCATGTGTTGCAGCTATATTAAAGAATATGGTAGAATAAGATGTTAGTGCGCTATGAGAGAACGAGAGAAGGTGGGTGGGTTGGTGCTGCCATTATCTGAGGATGGAGTATAACGTGGCTGCCAAAGCCCGCGGCGAGAGGAAAAGGGGGGCAGGTAGAAGATTACAAAATTCAATTTAGGGCAATGGAGGGGGTGGATCTTTTATATAAGGTGCCACTGAGCCTTTTTCACGTTTTTGGTCTGACACACACAGATTCAAAAATCTGCTATAGAATCTTTCCTCTCTGTCTCATGTTGCGATATCCAGTAAAACAGAAGATCCCTATTTGTCTCATCTTCAGGGGCAAGCCTGGCTCGAGATGCTGCTATTAATACACTGCTCATTGGGGTTTGTGATGCGCATGTGTGACTATATTTGTCTGTGTGTGTGGGGTGGGAAGGAAGTCCATGCCTGGGGTAAAAAGCCACATTTACTACATATCAGCACATGCAAAATCCACCACAGCCTCTGCAGGGAGAAATCCTTTTGAGGATGACCCAGCGATCAATGGAAGAGGGCATGAAATCACACTAGAGATGGTTAAGAAGTTGTTGCATTGGATTACTGAAAATACACCTCACCATGGGGTTCGGCTGTGTTGCCTCATCTGGTTTGCTGTTTTGTTCACACTACCTATCTTATTGTTCCCTTTGTGAAATGGTTGGATGAGTTGCATGCTCTTCACATCGCAAATGAAAAGGTTGTTGTGAAAAGATTTTCAGTTTTTGTCATTTTTGTCAAATACAAAAGCACTGAGCCAAGCAGTGAAAACATTTATCTCACACTCATTAGTCTGTGCTACCATTAATATTGGTCCCTTTATTGGCTAAGGGGAACTGCAGTGTCCTGCTGCGATTCAGGCAGATTCACTGGGATTTCAGGGGCCAGCTAAAAGGTGATTGAAAGCTTCCTGTCAGCCATGAAGCCTTTTAACGATCCCATCTCTTAAAACTCTATCTCTGATCACTGAAATGATGAATTAAATAATGTAAGGCCAGAGAATTTGATGATGCACACATTAAGCACTGCTGTTTCAGGGTGTAGTGCCTGGAAGGGAGAAGGGAGATTTGCAAAAAAAAAATGTGGGAACAAATTACTAAACTGGTAACTGGAATGTGAAACCTACTGTATGTTCATTGAGATCCCACAGTAGTGTATGTGTGTGTGCATTTAAGCTTCTAATGGCTCCTTAAAATTGATGAGGTAAAGGGAGAGGCAGCAGCGAATGAAAGTGTTCTTCGTAATGGTTTTTAGAAGAATGCCTGTCAAGTGGAACGGGACTTGAGGGGGAAATTAGCCAGGGGACATGCAAACCGAGGACTGTGGCTGGCTGTGTGACATCCCTCTCTCTTCAAAGCTGTCTGAGGGGAGGAAGGGTATAGACACAATATCTCATACAGGCAGGGGGTGCTTGAGGAAAGACCAGAGAGAGACAGTGAATCGACATTCTCTTTTTTTTTTTTTTTTTTTTCAGTCTCACACAAGAGACAATCAGAACTTCAGCTAAGAGTTAATTTCTTCTGCTCTTTTTTTTGTGACTGTCTATAAAAGTCCTTCTAGCCCCTTGAAAATCCATTCTACTACTTCCTTATTCTTTAAAGGCGGGGTGTAGTTCTATTTCAAGTCAACCTTGTAAACCATGTACTAGAGACAACCCTGATTCAGGATTCCATTTATTTATTTTAAAAAACCATTGTATGTGACCTGACAGAGGTAGGTAAACACAATATCAAACATAGGTATTTGCTATTTTCTGTCTCACAGGAGCTACAACCTGTGAGACCTGTGTGAGGTATAAACCACCTCAGCCTGACACAGCCTGATTTTTATTCATGTCTCCAGGTGCCGCTCTCATTATAGAGCTCAATACGCGCAGGATTGAACTAAGGGAGGGTATGTCATCTGGAATCTAGATGAATGTTTATCAGAAGAAGGAATCGCTTGTGCAGAGGAGAACACATGCAGAGTTTCATTCAAAAGCACTATATATCCATACAGAAATGCTGATTTCTTGCTATTTAAAAAATACACATTTCTATATACATTCCTCAAAAATGACAAGTTTTAATTTATTGTCAGCAACTATTTTGTTCGTGAAGATGCAGATGAAGATGAAGATTTGTGTCAATATCTCTTTTATTAACAAAACCTCTGTTGGCACTTTCAAATGGAGCTTTCATAACAGAGTGTTCTTTACTGTATGGTAAAACAGTGACACATCAAAGAGCCCAATCCATCAAGAACATCTTAACAGGTAATTATGGCTTTCATTCAATGGCAACTATTCTATACTTTCTGGATACATTTGATCTGAAAGCAAGAATGAATCTGGTTCGCCAATTCATAAAGCATGCCCTAATGTGCTTCCTCGGCGCATGAAATGTTCATCTACAGTATTTAACAACAAAATTGCTTGGTAGGAATTAAGTGATTTATAAAAGGAACTGAAACCTTTCTTCTTTCTTTGCAGTTTGCCTTGTAGCCTTCCTTTAATACATCCCATATTATATAGCAAGAGTTGTTCAAAAGGACCTAAATACATATTTGAGAATTTGAAAATAGTATTTTTTAAGTTACTTTAGTTTCAATTGGTGCAATCTGAACCTGTAATTTGAGTTATAATGGAACTGTAGCTTTGCAGGTGCATGCCTCCATTATCCCTATCATCCTTATTATCATCCTTTTGTGGAAATACCACAAAAGCTGTCAATCACTAAAGTGAGTCTGTGTATATACCCATAATTGTTATACGAAGAAAATTGTATCCAAAACTCAGTGAGAGAGGAGTTAGTTTTTTCCACATTTTTTCTGTTCTTGCTTCTGAGTAACTGTCCATTTTCAACTCAACCACAGATTTGCCAATACACTAAAGACAAGGTACAAGATGCAAAACGTGTGACGTTGTGGGAATCGTTATGAACTGAAAAGTAAAGCTGCATTCCTAATGTTTGCAGGCAATGAAGCAAAGGGGCTTAAATATTTTGTTTACTGGTAGGGTAAGAAGTAGGGAAGCTTAAAACTCTATAGCCATGAATACATTCAATCCCAGAACCATCATTCTCACATTAGGGACACTTAGGGAAACAGGGTTGTGGCTCTCATCTGCCTTTGATGCCAATCTCAAAACTTATGGAACTTTTCAAAATTTTGCATGTTGGTGGCCTCTGGTAACAGGTAGATGTTTAAGATTTCAATGCTAAGTCCCTTCCTTATGTCAGTAAACTACATGGGAATGCAAGAGAAGAGGAGAAATGTTCATAACCACCCTAATCACGTACAAAAAAATTAAAACAGCAGTTAGATTTTATGAGTAGAGCCTTTATTACACAAAATCAGACTGGCTAATGGCTACAGCAGTACCACTGTTTAGTCTGGGTGGACATATTATTAGACATTCCTGACTGCTTGTAAGGAACCATCTCTTAACTTAGTAAGTAAGACATATTACAATGAATATGTATTTATTGACCAAATTCAGGACCTTATGTTACAAATTCATCAGATTTCCTCAATTGTTTAGATTTCTGCACTATTTTTTTATTCTTTATGTGCATAAAATTGCAGTAAAATAGATTTAGTCATTTTCTTTTTTCATAATTCACATACAAATTTTGGATTTGCTTACAGCATCTTCCCTTCCCTTGTAATCCCTCAATGATTTGTGGGTGTATCTCCCCTTTAAAGTAATGAGTCTATGCTTCTTTTTCATTTCTATTAAATTTTAGTTTTTTGTTTTTGTTCTTCCCCATGCTACATATTCTAGGCACTGTACTGCATATTGTAAAATGTCTCAATAAGTGTCACATTCATGGGGAAATCATTCAGTAAGCTCTCACACACAGTGTATGCTGCAGTCACTATTGAAGGTGAAACCAGAGTATGCATCACCAAATAATGTGAAACAGCTATGTTGGACAGTTTATTGCGAGGAGTAGGCTTACTATCTAATATCAAATTGTACCATTGATTGCTTATGGTGCCTGTTTCACAAAGCATGCACACTATGAAAATTGAGGATAAGTTGTTTGTGATCATGTGATGGTTTCAACATGATTACAAAACACTATTCACAGGCAAATGTTCTTTCTGTCCAGCATGGTGCCTGTAGGTATTTGCATGAAAAAGTAACAACTCCTTATATACTGTATGTATGAGTCAAATTTGATGACAAGATATCAACCTACATTTACTGTCAATTCTTTTGATAATATGCACCATTGGTAAGTGTAACCATATTTGATGATTTTAAACTGTGAGAGTTTTCAGCCCAAAAATGTTGAGAACTGAAGTGCCAGGTTGTTTTTCCTGGTACATTGCTGGGCTTTGACCCCATAACATTCTTTGCTGGCCTTGACAATACCTTACTGAATCCCAGGTAGAGCAGGGAAATATGTTGCAATGGCTGTTGTTCTTGAGCATTGCCATCCACTGGGACTGCTGGCACTGCACAGAGCCATAATGAAAGGCATAGCCGGCTGTGCCAGCCGGCAAGATGGCGCTTTCATCAAAGTAAACCAGGCTGATGCCAGCTTCTCAATTATTAAATGCCTGAAATGAGCAACAGTGTTGAAAAAAAAATGAACTACTGCAGACACCCTTCAGTGGTCTGCAGAGAAAAGAAAATTGTATTTGAGATGACATTTGCATTAATGGAAACACCATGATTGTAAGGACTGATGCCAGGTGTTTTTAAATTCAGGACAAAAAAAATAAAGCAGTCACAGGATTGTACCTGCCTCTGCCCTCACTCATGCATACTACAGACCCACTAAAGCAGGTCTCGGCAAATGGCCCCGGCAAATGGCCCCGTCAAATGGCCTCCATCACAACAGTGATGTGCAGAAGGGCATCTCAGAAAACACTTGTCGAACCATGAAGTGGATGGGCAGATTTTGATGAGAGTCATATACAATGCCAGAATTCCTGAAGGTTAGTTTTATAATCATTGCCACTGCTATTTTTGAGTTATTATAGCTTATGGTTTTACTATACCTCATATTTTTCCTTTTTTTTACTGTAGCACTTTTTATGGAAAAGTGCACTACAAATAAAATGTATTATTACAATAATATTTATGTTATGTAGCTATAAACATAGGCTTTTATGAAAATAAACCATAAACAAGCATAGCCATAAACATAAGAAATGTATCCTCCTATTCCATTCTGAATTACTGTGCACTTGCTTTAACCTTGCATTCATGAAATGCATTAACCCTGTGCTCTATAACCAAGGGACACTGAAAGGTTATGAACTTGAAAATCTTCATAAATCAAAATATAGTTCAATCTTCATTATGAATTACTGAATTCTTTGAACTCTACTTCACCCCAGACAGATGTTTAACAACCCTGCCACTGCTGATTTTACTTTTTTTGCAGTTTTGGTTGTTTCTTGGAGTAAAGTGCTCCCAGTCACTACTCAGCACTACAACCAGGCTGATTAACTTGATTGTCTTTATTTTCTAAATCCATCTCCTGTGACAGCAGACTCCACTGGGGGAAACAACCAATGAAACTCAAGAGTTTTTCTCACCAATGCAAGCTAAGTTATCAGAATAGTTAGACTATTCATGTAACAAAGCCCGAACAAATAACTGCAGTACCGACAACACAAGCTGCAGAACTATTCTTTTCCCCTTCCCAGTCAAACCTCTGTGTCTCTCAAACCACACCCGCTGTCATTTGAGAGAAGCCCCCAGCTTAGAGAGGCAAATTAACTTATTATATCTCTTCTCTAATTCTCTATTATGGAGTAAAAACATTACTATTGTTTTTCTGCCGCACATCCCTTAAGATATAGGCCGAATAAAAATCGAAACCACAAACAAAAAAAACTAATAATATTTGCCAAATTTGCCTAATTCGTGCTTTGCAAGCTAGTAGGCTTATATAGGATAATATGGTGACAAATGGATGTCAGAGGTGCGAATCCCCCCCC
>OOFE01024118.1:0-18300 GCA_900323365.1 Monocentris japonica | reverse complement strand
TAGCTGACAGGAGTGGCACCCGGTGTGGTCTTCTGCTGCTGTAGCCCATCTGCTTCAAGGTTCGACGTGTTGTGCGTTCAGAGATGGCATTCTGCATACCTTGGTTGTAACGAGTGGTTATTTGAGTTACTGTTGCCTTTCTATCATCTCGAACCAGTCTGCTCATTCTCCTCTGACCTCTGACATCATCAAGATATTTTCTCTTTTTCGGACCATGCTCTGTAAACCCTAGAGATGGTTGTGCGTGAAAATCCCAGTAGATCAGCAGTTTCTGAAATACTCAGACCAGCCCGTCTGGCACCAACAACCATGCCACGTTCAAAGTCACTTAAATCCCCTTTCTTCCCCATTCTGATGCTCGGTTTAAACTTCAGCATGTTGTCTTGACCACGTCTACATGCCTAAATGCATTGAGTTGGGGCCATGTGATTGGCTGATGAGCTATTTGTGTTAACAAGCAATTGAACAGGTGTACCTAATAAAGTGGCCGGTGAGTGTACTTTTGTACACTCTTACTTTAGACTAGCAGCTAAGCTTGAACTAACCTTCTTTGTTTTGTTTTCTAATTCTGAAATGCCATCGTCTCAAATAGGGTTTGATAGATATGGATTTTTGAAGGATGATACCACTCTTTTTGGATACCATCTTTTTTGCTTCTTTGGATTGAAGCTGCCAGTTTCCTATCTTTTGTGCCAATAATCTTTAAAATTGCTGCCAAAAAAATCCAATTCAGTGTTTCCCTCGGGGACACTTGAAACTGTCCATTGAAAATCCTCCCACACCACACTGGAATGATTTCTCTGGTCAGACATCTAATACAAAAATAATGTTGATAAAACATTTTCACTAGCAGTGGTTAGGGAGGAACCTTTATCATACCAGTGGTGGACCACACTGACTGATTTTTAATAAAAGGCCAATTTCTGCCCATTATCTAACCCAATATCTAAGTCCAGAAAGATGTAAACAATTAAGCACATAACATAATTAGGGCAGTTAGATTTATTATTTTTACAATGCCAGGATTGACATTGCTCTCAGTGAGTAGGTTGGTTTGTTGTAGATAAATTATGGGTTGGATTGAAATTTTGCCTCATGAAATGTAACTGAATCAGTCATTTCCTTCATTGGTCAAAAATGTGGTGCAGAAAAGGATTTTCATCAAGGGTAAAACACACAAAACAAAGCCAGCTAAGTGGGAAACCACTGTGGGGTTTAAAAAATACTGGTGTGAAATTCCTTAAGGTTGGATAAGGGATAAGGTTGGAAATTTATCATGTCGCCCTCTGCTGATTGCGTTCAAAGCTAGTGAGAAAAGGCTTGGCTTCTCCATAGGGAATTTCGAAAACTATGTCACAGAGTACTAGATGTATCAGAGTAAGAGTACAATCAGAGTACAATTAAAAGCAAGTGTACCAATTATAATGACGAGGTTGGTTTGACTTATGCTGCTTGCCTGAAATACCAACACCTTGCATTGGCAACTGACTGTTGTGCCTGTCAGTCTTAGGTTTTTATGTAATATTGTCTCTAAGGACAAAAATTCAAACTTCAAGCCAGTGTTACATGTGGACTGAGTGTGTTTGGGTCCATTATAGTGCCCTATGCTGAAGATTAGTACAGGCTTTCAATCAATCAGGGATGATGGAAGGGGAAAGGAGCGCTTGTCATTAATGGATTAATTTTACTGCTTGGTATGGATATGAGCTGAGGTTTGATGAGAGGTGTGTACACATACACCTCATCAAGCGTGTGTGTGGTAAAGCACTTGTGAGCATATTCATCATCCATGTATCTGAGGGTTGAGTGGGTGTTCTCAGCTTTCCATGCTTATATCGATCCCTATATGTGCTATCTGGCCCAGTAAGTGTCGTCTTAACCTGAATTGATTAGAATAAGACATTTTGTTGGGATTCCACAAAAGTACACACAAATATTTATTACTATTGCTATTATTATCCTGGTTTTGAATAGTCATATGTTGGTCTAAATGCTATTTCAGAGGATTTTCCACCCTGACAAGAATAAAATTCAGGGGGAAACACTGGTTTCTTGTAATTTTTGGCAATTCTTTTGGCAAAATTAAAGAGAGAGAAGATATTTGCACAAAATATTGGTTAATAGCAGCTTCAATCTGAAAATATCAGCATTTTTTCGGCCTTCAAAAAAGTGTTGAGGGAATTTGGTTAGATAAGAGAGTAATAAGCTAGTCGAGATCCTGGTATAGTCTGTTTTTCAATGGCTTATAACTAGGGGTGGGAATCTCTAGGCACGTCACGATTCGATTCTGATTCAGAGGGCGATTCACGATGCGATTATAAAACTATTATTGATGCATTTTGATTTATTATTTATTTATTTATTATTTTAGTTTAGTTAGACACAACTTGCATAAAGTGTGGCTCTTGTCCATGTCCCTTTTCCCTTCAACTTCATAGAAGCCAAAATGTTTCCATAAACTAGCTTTTAAGCTAGCGGGTGCCGGTCGGATTGTATCCATCTTCCGTTGCTCACACAGCCATCCATCTAGTTTAGAACGTAAACACGACGCACGTGTTTTACGTCCGTTACGTCCCCATCCAATTGGTTCAGAACACGATGCACATTACATCCGTTATGTAACGTTGCGTTCAGGGGCAGCCGTAAAAAACGTACAGCCCGGTCTTACAAAATTGTTAGGTGATCATAATGTCGAGAATTGAGTTTTAAATTTCTGATTATTGAGTTTCCTGCATCAGAACATAATCTTTCAAGAGAGAATCTAAGAATCTTTTTTTCCCCCACCCCCACTAATAACTAATAACTTTTCAATGGCTAATTCAATGGGTATGTTTGTTATTATTCATCTCATCAAGAACTGTTGCTTGAAAAGTCACAGTGGCTGTTATGTGTTCATATGCTGGTGCAGTATAAGACCTTGGGTGTTCCTGGAAAATGCCTTAGACTCCCTGAAAACTCACTCACTTAGTCACAATGCTTGATGTGAATACCACAGTAATCTCAATGGTATTATTTCTGAAAATGTGCTCTCTTGTGTCTTAGTGCAACATTTGAAGAAGATGAGAAAGAAAAGAGGTTGTATTATGCTGCAATAGAACAACTTTTTGGGGTGATGTGTGTATAGCTAGTCAGAGGTATGCGAAGAAAGAAATTCACTGCATGTGTACGTGTGTTAGTGCCAAATAAAGTTGATTCATAAAGTTGATTCATCAACCAGTTCTTCTTTTGTGCAAGTGTGGAAAGTATGTATCACACATGTAGCCTTGCTTTATTAATAGGCAATAGCTCCAGCGGTAAAAAGTGCATGTTTTTTCCATACCATGCACATTTGAAATCTCATTGTAGTTGATGTTCTACATTAAACGTTAAATAGTTACACATTATAGATATCTGGTGATAGCACAGTAGGGAAAAAGAGTCTGTAGTTCTGTGATCTGACCTCCATGGGCCACAAACTTGTCTAATCTGAGATCCTCATTTTAATTAAAATTTTAATATCTTTGGTGCTAAGTGCTCATTGCCATGGTTCTTTTCTAATTTTGTCTGCCTCTTTGGTGCTAAGTGCTCATTGCTGTGGTGTTTCTCACTGCACTTCCCAGAGATCACTTGTCAAACAGTGTGGTCAATACTATGACGTCTTCCTTGGATTCTCTGTTGAAGTTTGAGTTTCTGTAGGTGGTGCTCTTCATTTCATCTTTCCAGCCACAGTGGCTATCGGTGCTCATGCTAACTACCCAGTTCTTCTTCTGGCTTTGTTATTGTGGCCAACATCCAAACCACTTCTATTCCAGTGTTCAGCTTTTATAGATACCAGTTAATTTTATCTTTTAAAATCCAGTTGTATTCATTTTTTCATGGATAAGAGGACCATAACATTAATTATTAATTCATCACCTAATGTGTTCCCAACAATGATCTGTGTGGGAGCAAATGTGTCTGTAATCTCTTATTTTGATTCCATGAAAGAAATGGGAATCATCTTTCATAATTTCAAGTATTCCTTATGTTATAACAGGATTATCCCTATTTGATATTGCAATGAACACATTTTTACATTGAATCAGATGTCATCATGCTATGATACTGTATATCAGACATGAACAAAATCTTTTTTCCTAAAACATATTTTTAGGAATTTGGAGATTTTTCTTTTGACGTATTTGGAAAACGATAAATACATAATATAATTTTTTCATGCTCTTAAATAGAACATACAATAAATAAAAAAAAAATCAGCTGGGTTATTGGAGCATACAATAAACTAATTCAGCAGCTGTGAACATACAAAAAAACAAAATACAGCATGCTGCAGGGAGGGGAGTCCTGTATTAACCATCTTTGCCCATAGTTATCAAGCCCATATTGATACTTAACAAAACAGTAAATAAAAGTTGATTTTCAGGAAACCTTGTGCTCGACATGTGTAAGAAGACCTTGCACAGTCGAAGAGCTAAGCTGATGACATACAGCATGTCTTTTTTTTCAACGGTTGGCGGAAGTTGTAAATTGATCGCTTCTTGTTATCCATAATGCAACTTCTCCTACATGAGGCTTCCTTTGGGTTGCCCTTCTCTTCTTCTTTTCTGGATTTATGGCAAATCTCAAACTGAAAGAATGACATGCGCCTCCTGTGAGTGGATGGCTGCATTGCATCACATTCCACTCTAGCATCCCTATTAAGTAGGCTTTTCTTTAAATGTAATTATCAAGCCAGATGGCTCAAAATTACATTTAGGTGGCCTATCCAAGATTTTACAATGCAGGAAAAACCCTGTTCCTATATGTCTTACCGTCCATGAACTGAGTATAGGTTGAATCGTTATTGTATTCTAACAATCTGAGGTAGAGAGTAGCAAAAGGGATATTAATTCACATGAAAATGTCACAGAGCATTACTCTAAATGTTGAAATGGGTCTGCCTTACACATCTATCCAACCTTTGACATATCGTAGCACTCTCCTAAGATTGTATTTGATTTTAAGAAGTCATTCACAAAGTCAGACAGAAATTTGTTCAAATTCAACCCACATACAATAAACACATACGAAATAAAAAACAATGCAACAAAACTCCAGTGCAATATAGGTAATAAAACATATACTATAATATAATACAATATATAGTAATTGAATATATAGTATATAGTATGTATGGCACAATATAGATACTGTTTTTTGTGTGTTCAGAAAATTTTAGGAACTAATCATTTCAGCATGTAGTCTTCTCTTCTAGCATCCTCTTTCCTTTCCTTTCCTTTCCTTTTCTTCTTTGTCTGCAAAGCCTTCTCAACAAATCTCTTTTCTTGTCTTTGCCTCTCTCGCAATGTCATGATTTCTCTCTCTCCTTCTCTCCCTCTCTCTCTCTGCAGTAGTGGGGATTTCCTTTTTCCACTCTGGTCACATGACTGCAGATATGGGTGTGGTCTCCTGCATTCCAGGCTTCTCTCTCTCTCTGGCATGCTGCGACACACATACACACTGTAGCCTGATTGATCTGTTGCTGGGTGCGACAAGAAAAGTTCCCCTCTGTGTTGAGGGTGTGGCCATCAGCAAGTTTGCTTAGTGGGATGGTGTGTGTGTGTGTGTGTGTGTGTGTGTGTGTGTGTGTGTGTGTGTGGGTGTGTGTGTGTGTCTCTCACTGGAGGTGGGCGGTGCAGTCTGCTGCTTTAGTATGCAAGGCAGGTGTTTCTGCAGAGGCAGAGAGGGAAAGAGATGTGAAGAGAGGAAGGGAGAGGGAAAGCAGAAAAAAGGGAGATAAAGAAAGGTACCATGAGATGGATGAAATAATGAAAAGACAGTGCATAACAAAAACCTTTCCGATGACCTCAGACTGATTCAACGTGTGGGTGTGTGAGACAGAAAGCGAGAGAGAGAGAGATGAAAAGACTTTTTTTGTCATTTCCTCTGGGGCTGGACCAATATATGGTGCCAATATAGAGGCGTTACAGTTGCATCATAAATCTCCTATCAGCCACGTCTGGCACCATCATGGATTTCCAGTGGAGAACTGGCCGTCTGTGATGCATTTTACGAAATATCTAACAGAGGACGGTAAAGATTCTAGAAGTTAACTTGCCAGCCGAGGATGCATCAGATGGTGACTTGGCCGACGAGAATGAACGGGAAGCCCCAAGATTCATTATGAGAATAATGTATCACGTCCAAACAGCAGCTATAGTCAATAGTACAAGGACACAAGTATCAACTTAGCATTCTTGGGTGTGATTTTTGCCCTGTGCCAATTCAATTCTCAGTCAGTGTGGTCCACCTGATATGCTGAATGTAATGCAGTTTAATTTATTTATTTATATTTATTGTAGAATTGATCAATACTACACTGTGACACTTTGATCGGATTCCACACAAGTATGCATGAATCTATTATTATTAGTAGTATTACTGTTATTCTGGGTTTCTGTGAAGAGTTTTAGTGTCCCATGGTCTAAATGGCGTTTCAGAAGCTTTTGTACCCTGACAGTAATACAATTCTGTGGGAAACACTGAATAAATGAAATAAATCCATGAAAATGGTCACATTACAGACATTTGATATCAGCGCAAAATAACTGCTTTCACCAGTTTCAATCCAAACATTTTGGTATCGGCCTTCATTTGCCTTTTATGTCATTTCCCCTTACCTTTATCATTCAGGCTGTCCTCTTATCAGTGGCCAGCACTGTATCTACTGTACTTTGATCGCCCTGCCACTCTGCCCACAACTCCTACCTCTCTCTCCATTCTTCACACTGTTTATGATACTGTTTATCCTCCATCGAATCTGTGTTTCTGTGCCCTAACTGCTGAGAGAGAGAGAGAGAGAGAGAGACCATCCCTCTTCTTCCTTTGTTTCTGCCCACACACACCCTATACCTCCCTTACCCTCTATTTTTCTTTCCTTAAGGCCTGCAAAAAAGTGAAACCATGTTTCATATGATTTCTTTCCAGTTAATGAAATAAGGGTTCAAACAATAATACAGGTTTTTGAAGACCGATACTGATGTTCTTGGATTGAAGCTGCTGATTTCTGCCAGTATTCAATATCTTTAAATTTCACCATTTTCATGCCAAAAACTACACATGCTCAGTGTCCAGAATGGTATTCTTGTCAGGGTGGAAAAGCCTCTGAAACAGCATTTAGACCATGGGACACTAAAACTCACCATTGAAAGCCATACTAATGAAATACTTTTTGGTGAGCTAGCAGCTCTTTGAGGCAGGGTGAGGCAGGTTTCATTGCAGGTTTTACAGACTGACACTCCTGGAGCTGATAAGTAAAATCCTTCCACACCACACTGGAATGATTTTAGCTGGTCAAACATCTGAACTAAAATAATAAGAAACATATTGATCAGGTGTGGTCAGGGAGGAACCTCAATCATATCTTAGGTGGACCACACTGACTGGACCGTATCTGATTTTTAATAAATGGCTAATATATAAGTTTGTCCAACTGTACCCCACACTGGGGTCACTGGGATGAAAGTCTATAAACTATTGAAAATGCAAAATGTCAGGAAAGTTGCAGGACGACGTCAAGACATCCACAACACTTCAGTAATAATGAATTGCCTTGACTCCTATACTACCTTGAATCTGTCACCAACCCACTCCTACATCTCCTGCTGTCAGGGGTGGGCGATATGGGCAAAATATCATACCACAACATTTTTAGATATCATGATTTATGATCGACATCACAATATTTTTCACTTTACTTTTCTAAGGTTAGGTTGAAAGTTTGCTCTCTGCTGACATTCCTGATATGCCATGTCCCTTAAATAACATGCCATTTTCAGCACCGCATTATAATGTCCATTTTTATGCAGATGATACAATCTTGTATGCCACTGGCTCCACGCTTACCCAGGCCATTACTAACTTACAGTCTGCGTTTAATACCTTTCAGATGAATCACAAACTTGTTTTACATTCTGATAAACAAAATGTATTTTATTTTCAAAATACATCTAATTTTGCCAATGCTCCTATTGTTGTTGTTGGTATTCATACACTGCATGGCACTGTAATTGAAACGGTAGATTCTGATAAATATTTAGAAATTTGGCTTGATAGTAGATTGTTGTTTAAGACCCATGTGGAACATCTGTCTCATAAACTGAAAGCTAAAATTGAATGCTTGTCCAGTAACAAAGCATGTTTCTTTTTGGCTGATAGAAAAACCATTGTACAATCAACTATAATGCCTGTATTTGATTATAGAGACATCCTGTGCATGCACACTGCCCCTTCTTCTCTAAAGCCACTTGATGCAGTGTGTCATGGTGATACATTTCACACTCACCACTGTCTTTTATATGAAAAAGTGGCATGGTCCTCTTTAACCAAATTAAAGAATTACAACAGCCAGGTTCAAACCACCTCCCTGTTGATGTGGAGGGCAAAACACTGAATCCCCACTAGCTCCAGGGGTGCTGTTCTATATGTTCTGACACTGACCTCTCTGTGGAGGGGGCCAAAAGAAAACAGGATTACCCTACAGGGAAAAGAAAGGAGCAAATAAGAAATAATAAATGGAGCTAGACATAGAGATTTTATTTTGGCGTCAAAGCTCTGTTGCATTGCCCTCTGTGAATTGTAATTAAGACAGCCAAGTGAGGCAGGGAGCGATCGATAGCATTGCCCCCTAAGGGGACTATAAACACAGCCCACAGGTGGATGCTGGGGGGGTGGTGGGGATTGATGGGGTGTGAGATTCATGTGCAGCAGTAGCAGCAAACGAAGTGACACAGTGCAGCAGGGTAAACAGCAGCAGAGAATGAGCAACTTTGACAGCTTAAATAGACCACCCAATTTGCAATGGCAATGCATGAGCTCAGCTGATCCGTCAGCTGACTGAGCTGAGCTGTAGCGCCAGTTATCTGAACTGGCGCTACAGCTACGCTACAGAACTAGCTTTACAGGATTCGCTCCATTATTACGTTGTAGTTTTTGTAGTTTGAGATTCCTGAGGGTCAATTACTCTGTGTGTGTGTCAGAGATGAGTCAGTTTGTCCTGCTTTGGCTTTTAGTAATGTTCTGAACACAGACATACACACACACACACACACCATGTATTATATGCACAAGCTTATTGTATATCAGACACACACACACACCAGCAGAGCTGCTGGCAGCTAGAGTCAATAATAAGCAGATAAGACTTACAAAGAACAGGCATGGTGAGACACACACACATTTAGAAATGCTTTGCTTTCACTCTTGTTTGTCGTATGGTGGCTTTATTTTCATAGCAAATTTAGATTTCAAAGATATTCAGTAATTGGAGACAAAAGGGATGGTTATATAGTATTATTGTATTCTAGTTTGTCCTATATTTTAGAGAAAACTGCATGTTAGTTGATTAGAGAAGAAAGGAGGACCGAGAATGAGAGTTGGGAAAGGAGAGAGGATCCTCTTGTTCTTTGTCTTCTTCTTCATCTTTGTTTCAACAGACAGCTTCTGTTCCCATGGTGTAAATGCGGTTTCAAATGCTTGAACCACTTGCACCTTATTGCACACATCTCTTGTCTGTTATATGTTTTGTCTTCTTTTTATAATTTATTATGTGAATTTGTTTTTTAGATTTATATTTTTGACTTGTTTTTCTTCTGTTAAATGTTGCACCATCAGATCAAGGCAAATTCCTTGTATGTGTAAACTTACTTGGCAATAAACCCCATTCTGATTCTGATTCTGATTCTGATTTTCCACCCTGAAGATTTTGGAGGAAACACATGAAAACTTGGCAATAAAATGGTCACACTTAAAGATAACAGCACAAAATATTGGCAGCCTCAATATGAAAATCCCAGTATCTAAAATCCATCTGGGTCGAACCCTACTTACCTATTATTTTCTCTCCTCTCTTTACATCCCCTTTTTCTGCTCTTATTTTCTCAAGTGTTTTCAGATCATTTACTGTTTCTCTCCCTTTGGTTCTCAAATTGGTTCTCTCATATTTCACTCTTTCTATCCCTATTTTTCTCTCCTCAGAATAGATTCATGGTGTTAATTGCGGTGAAAGTGGTGTGATAGCATGTCAATGCTGGTGAGCGGTGGTGTGTGTGTATATATGTACGAATTTGTGTATTATGTGTGTATCGGTTCCATGTTAATTCGTCACCTTTGCTTGTTAAAGTTTTACCACCTTACACACTTGGTCACAC
Organism: Monocentris japonica; assembly: GCA_900323365.1. Lineage (NCBI taxonomy): Eukaryota > Metazoa > Chordata > Actinopteri > Trachichthyiformes > Monocentridae > Monocentris > Monocentris japonica. The sequence continues at coordinate 8,134 of OOFE01024118.1, read as the reverse complement.
TGAGACTAGAGAAGTTGAAAAGGTGTGTGTGTGTGTAGGGGGGTGTGTCATTAAGGTATGTAGATAGGAATGCTCACCTTTTGGACTGAAGGGTGTGGCTGTATAATTATGATTATGTAGTTAACAAACTGTGTAGTTGTGTGGGCACTTAATGTGTCTTCAGCTTCATATGTGTGTGGCGATTTACCCTATTTGCCCAATGAAATTCTGATGTCGGGTATGGACATTGGTGGACATCTGTTGCAGCACTCACTACAGAGTTCCAAACTGCCTCTGGAAGCAACATCAGCACAAGAACTGTGTGTCGGGAGCTTCATGAAATGGGTTTCCATGGCCGAGCAGCTGCACGCAAGCCTCACATCACCATGTGCAATGCCAAGCGTCGGCTGGAGTGGTGTAAAGCACGCCGCAACTGGACTCTGGAGTAGTGGAAACGTGTTCTTTGGAGTGATGAATCATGTTTCACTCTCTGGCAGTCTGATGGACAAACCTGGGTTTGCCAGGAGAACGCTATCTACCGGAATACATAGTGCCTACTGTGAAGTTTGGTGGAGGAGGGATAATGGTCTGGGGCTGTTTTTCAGGGTTTGGGCTTGGCCCCTTAGTTCCAGTGAAGGGTAATCTTAATGCTACAGGATACGAAGACAATTGGGTGCTTCCAACTTTGTGTTCCAGCATGACTGTGCCCCTGTGCACAAAGCGAGATCCATAAAGACATGGTTAGATGGGAAATCTTCTCCATGGACAGGAAATGGCAAATTGAAACTTGAAATATACCCTAAAACACTTTAGCACTGTTTAAAAACAGCTATTTTGTTGATCGGTGGTGCATTTTTCTTCTTCCTGTAGATACGTAAACGTAGATGACATGACGTCATATCGAGATATTTCCAGCGTAACTTCAGTGGAGTTGATTTAAAACATCAATGGTTAACATCAGGTTTTGGTGTCAGCCCCTCAGAATCAAAGAGCGATGGCTTCTTTCTCGACGTTGAACAATCATACAGGGAGAAATCCATCAGAGAAGAAGAGATACCAATTTATCCACTGACCGTAGCCTCAATAAACCATAATGCAATGCAGTTACAGCTTGCATCTTTGCAGGTCTGTCACTGGTAGCGTGTGAAATACAACACCCTCTCTGATGGCTTTTTGTAAATTGAACAACCAGGCACGGCACCACAGCGTTGTTCTCACTTTTTCTTGACTGGAAAAACTTACTTCACTTTCACTATTGCTCTCTCCACCTACACGTATACAGCACAGAGAACCCCCCTTCTCTGGGGATTGTTGAAAGGGATTCTGGGAAACGTAGGAAATCACTAACTGAAGTAAAATTAGACAAGGCAGGTTGAGGTACAGTGGTTACACCAAAATAGTAAATTATAACACTTCATCACAAAATAATTTGCATAGATGCGTTGAACATCACAGATTGATGATATCTAACAGTGTAAGAGTATCCAAGGATGGATTTTTCCTTTTAAGAGTGAAACCCAAAATTGTCTCCTAAATAGCAGTGTGTCCACAGAAAGCTGGACCCACCAACATTAGATCTTTTGCCTCTCGTCCCTTTGATAGAAAGCAATCACAGAGTTGGTAAACATGAGCGAACTGTGTACAGGTTACGGACATCGCATTACAGGATTTCTAGGTATTAAAGTCCTCAAAATTCATTTATCTTAAAAGTGGTCACATTACTCGCAAGGTAGGGCCCTCCAGGAATTTGCGAATTTGTGATCACAATAGTTAATGCAAATCCAATCAATCCCTGCAATATTTGTGAGAACTTACAATTCTACAAAATTTTAATTTTTGCGCATATGGCAAAATCTGCCATTAGATATCATCGCACAATCCGCCATCAGCAATCATCGCACTGCTTATTGCTTATTATCACAAAAAGTGATTATATATGACTTTCCTAATAGGAGGTTCAAGGTTTTTCCTGATTTTAATGTTCTCTTTTTGTTTCCCCTGTCATGAAGGCCAGATGATGTTACACTAATCTGCATATTAGTGACATCAAAACTTATACTTCTATATATTTTTTCCTTCATTGAGTTGTGATTTTTACCAGTTCCCGCATCCTGCAAAATCAAGCATTTGTTGTTGGAAATTATTTTATTATTAGGATTTATCCCTTGAGATGTACCATCTCGTTTTTGAGGGGTCCTATAACTTTAAGTATAATACAGACAACAACCGCAGTAAAGTAACAACAACATAAAAACAAACAGAACAATAAAGAGCACAGACAAAAACAAAAGACAACAATAAAACACAAAAAAACAATACATACTTAATAATTAATTTACAACCACAAGGTGGCCAATAAGTGGCCAGGGACAATTAAATAGCTAAGTGAAAATGGATCATTAACAGCTTAAGAGCTTTCTGACCACTGGGGTAAAATGGATAAAATTACGTACCCAAAATAAAATGGTTACTGCTCTTTAACCCCTTTGACTACATGTATAATCATGGTCTCTCCTGAAAGCTAAGACCTTGTAGTTTGCTGTCCAGGTGCCTTAAAAATAACAACCGTATTTTAGTGTAAATATCTCCCTGCGGTTGTTTTATATGAACCCAGACATTCAATGGATCTGTTATGTAAATGATATTTTTGTCACTGGATACCATACCAAAAAAAATCTAGGTACTAGAAAACACTGTTGACCATAATTTCATTTACATATTAGATACCTAGGATGATTCTCGTTGTCTCCCATCTGTGTGTCCTAATTCCATTTGAAACAGCAAACAAACTTGACTAACCACCCATAGAACAGTCAAGCCAAACCATGGTATTTTTTTACCTTACTTTTAGTAAAAGGAATCAATACAAAGCACAATGTAGTAAGGCATGAAAGCCCCCCCCATCCTGAAACCAGTCCACAGCTTTGTCTGCCAAAGCACCTTTTTTAGCATTAAAAAATATAGAGGAACAAAATATAATATATATATGTGTATATATATATACACACAAATCTGAAAAAAGCATTTCACTGCATGTATGTGTATGTGACAAATAAAGTTCCTTTCCTTTAAAATGTAAGGATTCACCATTGTTAGCAGTCCTGTTACAAAAGAGGGGATCGTGATAAAGGTGAAAAAAGCAGCTGGTGTCCCAGGAGTGTGCCGTATTCTCAAATAGGTGAAATGACATCAGGGATCAAATGTGTGCAGGTAAATTGTTTTCCTGTCAGATTTGTGGTCGAATTAATCTAAAAAGAAAACTCCTGGAGGGACTGGTCAAGCCCTCACTATGCTTTTAGTATCCATAATATGTTTGACCACTATTCTGCAATGTCAGACAGGGTGTAATACATTCTTCCTCTCTGTCCTTTCAGACAGCTTTTCATAGAGAACTCTCCAGCTGTTCATCACACCATCTCAGCTGAACACCATCCTATCTTTCTACAGATCCCCTCCCATCCCTGGATAGCCTTATAATTCATTGCTGCCAGTTATCCTCAGCTAACTAGCAGTGCTAAGTAATAGTCATTACTGCTTCATTACATATTCATGAGGCCTGGCTCAGCTGTGAGGCTGCACTATTCATGTCGCCACTATGTTTCTTGTTGTGTTGATGCGAAAGTAGGCGGTGATGTCTTGCTGTAACCAAGCAGAGAAATAATGATTTAGAAGTTAAAAATGTTGCTGATTGTGTTGGTCTTTGTTTGGCACTGAAATAATGCACAATATGACCAGTTAGACGGTCAATTCAGCATGTCCACGTCAGTCAGATTGTCATAAAAGCACCAAAATTGGTGTAAATGTACAGTGCTCAATGCCCTGAATATTTTCAGAATTGGAGACATCGCCAAAATGGTTCCGATTGGCTGTGGTGGCTATTTTCTTTCTGCTATTACCAGCACATTTGTACTTTGTACTGAACTAACCATGATAGGATTTGAAAAAAATATATCTACTCCCACATTTTGATAGACAAGGAATACAATAGTGTTATGTGCAGTCCAATGATGCTGTATAAAGAAATATAATTAAAGTACAGTTTGAACAGAATTGAGAAAATTGCCATTTTGCTACGTATGACGATAAGGTATATGGGAAAAGGGTCTGATGAATTTTCATTAGCACTATTGTATTCTTTGGCCATCACAATGCAGTTCTAGTTAATTCTGGTGCTTTTATGCAAATCTGAATGATTCATGTACATCTTTTCTGGACTAATTGGAGGAAGAAATATTTCGAAAATGTATCTGAGTTTTTCATCCCTCCTTATTTGTCTTTGTGCCTCCCTCTCTAACTGGGTAATCACACCATCTATAATTAACACGTTCCATCTCAGTGACATCACCAACCATTTGCGTAATAATTCAATGGAAATAATGAAATGGTGGCGTCTTCTGGCATTTTTTTTAAATGCTTTGTTGTTGGTTAATAATTTGAATAATGAATTGACTTTTGGTAAACAAACAGGCAGGCTAATTACTTAACACAGTTAAGGGGTAGAGGCAGATTTATTTATCTAGGCCTATTGAAACCAACCACACTTTGATGGGGGGTAGTTGCAGCATGACAGAAAATAAAGGGGGTGGAAGAAAGTGAGAGGTTGGGAAACAGATGACATTATTTCTAGAAAGGTAAAAGAGAGGGGGCCAAGAGATTTGAGAGATGGAAAGAGAAATAAAAATGAAAAGGAACAATATCTTCTATGAGAATGAGTTTGTTAATGTCACATTTTCATGGTTGCTAATTGAATCTGGTTACATGAGAGAGACAGAGTGAGAGACAGAGAGAGACTACTGTACCAATAAAAGCCTTAACTGGTCATGCAGGCCCCACATTGAGATCCCATTTAGCCGCTTCTTCAACCTCCCTCAGGCCATTGCTGACATTTCCCAAAGTCCAATTTGGTTTGGAGACATTGGCCATGCATGCTCATGTGGCATTTCCACACACATACACACAAATTCTCTGACATTTGTTTAAACACACACACAATATCAGTCTAATGCAGTCTAGGATCTCAAACAAGATAAGATGTTCTCTGTTATGGAAGTACAGAAAACCTTTATAATCAGGCACATCCCCAAACTCAATCAAAATGAGTTACCACTCATTGCCCCCAGCACAGATGGCCATAGATGTGGTGACCATGGCAACCCACTGGGGACGTCATACCCCACTTTCGCTGGCACTGGGTTTCCTGTTTGGAACCAGTTAAATCCTCAACTGGGATCTGGCATTTACTGGATGAATAGAAGATTTGAAGCCTACCTCCTGCCAGAAAAAGAAGGTCCTCCAAGGGTTCATTGGTTAGGGTAGTGGTTCTATATAGAACCATAATGACTCAGAGAACCCTTGTAATATGTTAAAAAGAAACTTGGAGACCACAAACAAAATAAACCCAGTGTGGTTCTTAAAGTTACTTTAATACTGCTTGACCATTGTTCTGGCCCCTGCCATCTAGATTATTTAATTGTATTTTGGAGCCACTAGGTGGTGCTGTTTCTGTGTACACTTTACAGTTTGTTTGCTTGCCTGCCATGTTAACTGCCTTTGAGCCATCCTTTTTTGTAATCTGCCATAGACCATTATAAGTAATATTATTCTGCATATGCTTACAGTCAATACGTGTACATTTTGTGTAACTGAAAAAGTTGAGCTATGAAATAATGTTGGTTTGTGGTGGTTACAGAGCTACCTGTCATCATTAAGTTAGTATAAAGCATTAGCATTATCCAGCATAATCAGCTATTATTTTTGCCTTTTTTTCAATTTTACTCAGCTCTTGTCATGCTGTTATCACAAATTGGTGGTGTGCAATGAATCCACCATTCATCTACAACAGTGTTTGGACGGGTTTATCTGCCTCGCCGAGGAAAGGGGATCTCGTAAGTAACTAAAAACACAGTGGTTGCAACCAGCCCATTACACACAACTACACAGAGAGACACACGTCTCCTCCTGCTCCTTCGTCACTGAGGCACAACACAGATGATGACACTGCCTGGTCTCCTGGTAGTGAGCACCAGTGAACCCCATCCTGATCATAGTAATGTCAGACCTTGCAACGTTCAAAGGCTAGAGGAGTGATATGGTTCTGCTGAGGCGATGGAGACTGCCTTATTCTCCAAACTTGAGTCCTTTCCTAAGATTCCCAACCAACGCCTGCGAGAGCTATGGGACATACTCCTTGAGTTGGAGACAGCAAAAGCTGAAGGCCACTGACTTTGCTTGTCCTACCCAGACACTGCACAAGGCATCTGTCCTATCTTGGACAGATGCCTTGATGCCTTGCACTGCAAGAGAAGTGGATGTCACAGGGGATCAGATATAAGCAAGAATGCGGGATTGGTTTCCCACACTTTTGCTCTTTCTCCAGTTTTATCTGGGCTGAAGCGAAGATGAGGAATGACTCCAGTTTCATCATAGCCATTTCTAGCACAGCACCACCTAGAGGAGAGAGATTCTTAAGGAAACATATCAGAGTCCCTATCATGGTGCACAAAACAGAAGTGGACAATGCTACCAGAAGGATGACCAAAGGATGGAGGATGGAGGATCCTAACAAGCAGTGCCCTCTACATTGGAAGCCACTCCCTCAGCGAAAGTGTAGAGGCTTCAGAGAGAAGCATCTAGAGGAGGGAAAGGCCTTCCTTAAAAAGCACTCCATATGATTCCAGCGTTGTTCCTTGACCACTCATCAAGCAAAGGACTGAAAAGCTGTCATCAAGCGCTCCGAATGCGACATCAACAAGCATATCGCAGCCCTGCATATTGGCCCAGCTCCCTGGTCTGTCATAAAAAAAAAATGACAATGCCACAGCAATCCTCACAGCAAAGTGGGGAGGTAGATCTCTCAAAGATCTGGCTTGTCAGTGTTTTCCCAGAAGGTCATCCAGAGAGGAATATCAGAACATCAGAGCATACATCATTCTGGATGACCAGAGCAACAAGTCTATGACCAGGTCATCTTTCTTTGATGAGTTCAATATAGCTGACAGTGTCTCACCTTACATATGCTTAAGATGTGTGCAGGTGTATTAGGGATTGTTGGGCATAAAGCAAGAGGCTTCATTGTGGAATCTGTTGACAAGAAGTCTAGCACTTCCAACAACAAGCTCCTTGACAATAGGACAGAAATCCCTACTCCCGAAGCAGCGATGTACCACCCACATCTCAAGTCCATTGCCACCAAGATACTGTCACTTGACCCGAAGGCTCAACGACTGGCCCTTGATTGGATGATTGTGGGAGACATCTCTGCCTTGGTGCTGCACACAAGCCCTCACTTGTGAATGTCTTCAAGACTAGTATTCTGCAGAACAGATGCCCAAGTCTGATGACTCTCTGCCACAGCGGCATTGACATCAAGGAGAGTTTCAGCCATACTCACCATACTCACTTGGACCTTGAAACATGGATACATGCCAACAAGGACCACTGAAATGATACAGCTATGCAACACTGTCTGTCATAAAATCAATTAAAATATCACATCTTAATAAAGTTACTAAGTGCTGTGAAATAAAATCAACAAAACAATCATATTAACCAAGCAACAGCTACAAAAAGGAAAGCCTGTGCTGCTGGCTCAGCAGAACTAATGGCAATACTGTCATAATAATACAATTTTACTACTGTGTGTGAAAGACCACTTAAGTGTACAACAGTTCTTGTTTAGCTCTGCAGGCTGCAGTTAGACAGATTAAATTGATCAATCTTTGCCACATACACTCACCGGCCACTTTATTAGGTACACCTGTTCAATTGCTTGTTAACACAAATAGCTTATCAGCCAATCACATGGCTGCAACTCAATGCATTTAGGCATGTAGACGTGGTCAAGACAACTTGCTGAAGTTCAAACCGAGCATCAGAATGGGGAAGAAAGGGGATTTAAGTGACTTTGAACGTGGCATGGTTGTTGGTGCCAGACGGGCTAGTCTGAGTATTTCAGAAACTGCTGATCTACTGGGACTTTCACGCACAACCATCTCTAGGGTTTACAGAGAATGGTCCGAAAAAGAGAAAATATCCAGTGAGCGGCAGTTGTGTGGACGAAAATGCCTTGTTGATGTCAGAGGTCAGAGGAGAATGGGCAGACTGGTTCGAGATGATAGAAAGGCAACAGTAACTCAAATAACCACTTGTTACAACC